>JAPSGF010000002.1:2581467-2693421 GCA_035772895.1 Perdix hodgsoniae | reverse complement strand
TTTAAGTCTATTAATCAATACAACTTCCTATTTTGAATTGACAACTTCAAGACCCTTGTGCAAAAATGGAATGTTTGCTGGTGTTACAAGTGATTTGTCGTTGACTTTTACTTCTTATTCCCTCACTTGGACTTTTTAGACTTCTCTCAAGCCTGGATAGCAACTTTTTAAGTTGTATATAATTCTGAGAAATCATATCTTTGAAAACATTTCCAAATTCACAATTGGTAGGTGTGGTTTTTTTTTTTTTTTTTTTTTTTATTTCAATGTGCAGTACCTAAGCAAGGTGTAGATAAGCTTTCCAGTTGTAGATAAATCGTAGTATTTTGATTAGTGTGCTCATACTGTGTTTATGTACACATTTTGGCAAACTGATCCTAAACCAGGATAAAAATAGGAAAAAAACTTTTAAAGATTTCCAATTTAATAATACTATTTCACAGTAAGAGATTTATGATTACTCCTCAGGCTTGATGCCAGTAAGAATCATTGTATGTCATTGGACTTCAAGACTAATTTGGTAAGATTATCTGGAAATTACTTTGTCAGACTTCCTGTTCACTAATGCAAAGACAGACTTATTAATTCCAACTCATTTACTTTATATGGAATAAAAGATGAATTCAACAAAAGTGGTCATAAGTCTCAAGCTTTTACTAATAACAGTTGATATAGATTATACATATTGTACACATAGGATGAAGCATCACAGCTGTGCTTTAAAAATGTCAGAATGCTGAACTCATCAAACAAGGGCATTACTGAATTTCACCAAAGGAGATGTATGTAGTGAAGTGCGCTGTGAGATTTTTCAGCCAAAAGATGGTACAGAAGCATTAAATCAGAAGATTGTCTTAACACTGTGTCTTTTAGTGATATCAATGCTGATGGACAGCATGCTCCTTTAGAATATCCAATGACAACAAAGCACATGATGTGTGTTGCAACCTCAAGATTTACAACCACTGATTCTAAAACAGAGAAAAGATGAAAATATTTTAAAGAGCAAATATAAATAAAATTAGGATATTTATTTTGTACTTTAGAGTTATCTAAAGTGAATAATGGCCTCTTTCAAATACTTCGACTGGGCTGAAGAAAAAGAGACGAGAATATTCAATTTATAGCTTAGTGAACTCATTCAGAAGATATTATATCACTAGTATATTTCCCCCACCCTATGCAGAGCTGCATGTTTTATAATTGCAAGTAAAAACCTCAGTTGACTAATTAATCACGTTTGCGCTTTAACACATAAATTAAGGAAGCTTTTAATTTAAATGCTTAATTATAATGCAGGTTAATATCTGTAAATAAAAATGAGAAATAGAAGTAAAATATTGATTATGGACCAGGTTTTGTTTTGTTTTCTGATTGTTGCACTCCAAAAATATTTACTGTCATGAACAACATCAGATATTTTTATTGAAGTCTACTAGGTAGCAGACTAATTCACCTTATGACCTAATTGCTATACAGAAACATGGTGGGATGAATTACACAACTGTAACATGACAGTTAAGGTCTACAAGCTTTTTGGAAGAGATGGGCAGGGAAGAAGGGGACTGTGGGAGTTGCTTTCTATGTTACTAAATGTATAAATTGCAAAGAGCTGTCTCTGAGAAACAGCCATAATCAGGTCAAGAGCTTGTGGGTAAAAATCAGTGAGTGGACCATCAAAAGACATTTGGTAATCAGGATCTGCTACTGACTGATCAAGGGGAGGCTGGTGATGAGGCCTTCTTGCTTTAATTACAAATGGATCATGGTTGCAGGCTCTCATCCTCACAGGAGATTTCAACCACCTGTATGTCAGCAGGGAAAGGTACAGAGCAGGCTGTAAACAATCCAGGAAACTCGTGGAGTCTATTGAGGATAATTTCCTTGTCCAGGTATTAGATAAACCAGTGCTATGGAGAATGACTTGGGTGGTCCTGTTGGCTGAAAAGCTGGATGAGAAATATCAGGGGGTGTTTGCGGCTTGAAAAGTCAACAGTGTCCTGGGCTGCATGAAAGGAAGAGTGGACAGTGGGGAGTGATTGTATCCCTCTACTTTGTCTGTGTACGGCCCCATCTGGAGTACTGCATCCAGGCCTGGATCCCTGGTGCAAAAATGATGGTGAACTGTTTGAGTGAGTACAAAGGAACAAAGGAGGTTCATCAAGATGATTGGAATATTATAGGACCTCTCCAATGAAGAACAGATGAAGGAGTTGGGCTTTTTTAGCCTGGAGAGGAGAAGGTTCAGAAAGACTTGATTGCAGCCTTCCAGTATTTAAAAGGAGCCTATAAATATGATGAAAATCAACTTGTTTTTATGGGTAGATAGGGGTAGAAAAAGGAGAAATGGTTTTAAATTAAAAGAGGGGAGATTTTTCACTGAGAGGGTGATTAGGTGCGGGAACAAGCTGTCCAGAAAAGTTGTGGATGCCCCATCTCTGGAGGCATTCAAGACCAGGTTGGATGGAGCCCTGGGCAGCCTTATTTGGTGGGTGGTAACACTGTTCACAGCAAGGGTGGTTGGAACTAGATATCCTTAACATCCCTTCCAACCGGAACCATTGTATGATTCTATATTCTGTTTAGCCATGGTTAAACCTATCTATATAGCTTGCATTAACAAAGAGCCCGTATTTAAGTAAACAATTTATCTTATCCTCTTTTTTGTTGTTCTTTTTAAATCTTTTTTTTCTGAAGTGGTATTTTTTTTTCATTTGTTTGGTTTATTGTTTCTAAGATGTCATATTATATGCTGTCAAGGAGGGCAGGCAGAAAGCACATATAAGTATTCTGAAGCAGTGATACAAAACTAGTTATTATGTCAAAGTTGTGTTTAGATAAAGTAGCAATAAGGTCAGAAAGGTGATATTATTTTTTTGTTTGTTTGTTTGTTTGTTTGTTTTTCATGTGAAATCCTTGATGGATAGTTTAAAACAACTCATTAAAATGTGTGGCAACGCATCTCCCATTACAAGGTAAAGCCCCAGTAAAGGCATGGATAACTTGGAGCAATTTGCTCACCACCATGTTCTGACAAGTTTTAAGTATATCCAATGATAGAAGTTTTTCAACCTGTCTGATACTGTTTTCTAATATTGAACTGCCTCCATTTTGAGGTTTTTTTTCCCCTAATAGCTAATTGAATTTTTCCCTTTCTGCAATTAGCATCCTTCTCATCTTTTCTCTGAGCAACTTCAGGAAGATTCTAGACCTGCTGATAGATCTAAATCTTCTTATTGTTCTCATACTTGGTGGTTGGCTGCACTTGGTCTTCTGTGTTTAAGAATAAAAAAATCTAAAAGTCTCTTGTTTCACATAGTCCCGTAAGTATTTTGGCGTGTATTCTCTGGTAAATCTGTAAATTGATGTATTTCTTACTAATAAGACAAAAACTAGACACACACACATTTTCTTCCAACATACAGAACAGCAGCAAGTTGTTTATCTTACCCTGCTGGTGACATTTTTACTAGTCCAACCAAGAATATATTCTGTTTTCTTTGCCACAAGTTTATATATACTGCTGATCCTGTTCAACTAGTCCAGCATATCTTTTCTTTTATAAAATTATGTGCATGTGTCTTAAAAATAAAATGGAAAGAAGATTAATATTTTATTTTAAGAGGAATTGGTATTCTGTAGATCAAAGCAGCTGGTAATGAAACTGTACATGGATGGAAAATTTCTGTACTGTTGAACACAGAACTGGTATGACCTTACCTGAGATGCTGTGTGCTTGCCTAGTCATACATGACTGGGAAACATAGCTGAAACAGTAAAAAGTGAAGGAAAATCTGGAAATATAAGCAAAAGATTTCAATAATGTTTTGAAGTAAGAGAAATAAAGGACAAAGAAAAGACAAAACAATGTTGTGAGTTGGAAGTATTTGAATTGTAGAGTTTGTCAGGTATACTTACATAGTTGTGTGCTATATTAATTATCTTTTACCATTAGGTGGTAGTATACTAGCAGATATACTAAAAAAAAAAATACATTTAAATAAAGACATGCATTTTTTAAATGTTACATAATATATAATCTTTTTTTACATTTTTTTCTTTTAAAAATATTTTTTTTTAATTCATAATGCTATTAGTAGAACATAAGTTCTTTACTATAATCTCAAAAATCCTTTATAGTAATAAAAACTGTTTTAGCAGCTCATAGACTTGAAAAATATGGAATATGGATAAACCGAAGTTGCCCAAAGAAAGATCTTAAAATATCATAACAGTGACTATTTGCAGGCTAGCTGCACTGTCAGCAGTGTCAGCTTATGCAAGTCTTGAATATCAAAAGCAAGTACTGAAGTAAAAAAAGAATTGGATGAATATATTAAAAAAAATTATTCTTTGTATCGTATATTACAGTATGAAAATACTTTCACAACATTGAATTTGTCTTAGACTAATATGATATTTAGAATTCACCTGCATATTACAGTATAATAGACCTAACACACTGGAGTAATATTTTTGGTATTTGGTATTATTATTTTTGTTTTATACCTTTGAATGCAATCTAGATGCAATCATTTGATTGTAGTATTTTTGCAAGCTCTCCACTCTTTATCTCACATTCATGAAATGTTGTAGGTGTGGGCTTCGGGGATAGTTGTTTATTTTTGCTTTTCTCACATTTATTTGATGTCAGCTACAGTATCATAGTCCCTTAGATGTTTCTGTTATGTATGAACAAGGTGCATTTGCAATGTTATTTCAGTGTCTTGGTTGCATTTATCATCTCAGCTCTGTGCATAAGTTGTCTATTTTTAACTTCAGAAGCACTTTTCTTGATTTGTCATAATGTAGCTTTCTATTCTGTTTGCCTGCCTTTTGTATGTTTCAGGCTTTTAGTGGGGTTTTATATCAGAGTAGAATTACTGGATGTTCTGGAACACTGTGGCTTAGTTTTTGACTTGCATGATTATTAGTACTTCAGTAGTGAATTAAATTCTCTATACCGATGCATTTGCTTTGTTTGTTTTTATGTATCACAATGTACTATTTATTTTGCTATAATTTTCTATGATTTTGTATTTATTTTTTTCTATTTTTTTTTTATCAGTTCAATTACTTGTAACATGTAAGAGCATATGCCACATGCAATTGCACTTTGCCATTCTCAAGAATGTTTTGGGAGTCTCTGCTTAACTCAAAATCTTGCTCTCTGATCCATATTTTTAATCTGAGATGTCAAGTGACAATGATGTTTTGTCTCTGTTACAGAGTACAGAAAACAACCTTTAACAATGTTTCTATTATGTGGAAGCCAGCTGTATTGTGTTCACTGTATAACTATCTCAGAATATTGGTGAAAATCCAGTTCCCAACCTCAATAAAAGAGGAGTCAGAGAACAGTTCGCTTCTACTAGCTTTGTGTATTAAGTGCATAACATAGAGCTCCAAAGACAGAATGCACTAAAAATAGAACCACCAGACTGGGCTTAGAACTTCAGTTGAAAATTATAATTCCATTGTCATGTTGCCCATTTGGAAGGGGGAAAAAAAAGTAAGAAAAAGTACAGCAGTTGTTATTGCTACTAAATATTTCTGATGACATAGACAAAAAATAGCCTAATAATTTGTTTAATAACTATTAAAATGTGGTGTTTATTGAACAGCAAGGAAACATTTGATAGCATACAGTAATAGTCAGATAAAGATTAAAACACATTTAAAATGTTGGCTTCCTCAAAAGTGGAAGGATCAGGTAGTGTACCATGTTTTTAATGCATGAATTTACGTAATTACATCAACATTTACACATATGCATGATTTTATCAGTTACTGATTTTTTAAAAATTCTTTTAACACAGTTCCCCATATCTATCTATATTACTAGTAGTCTAAGTATTTAAGGGATACCTGATATTTTGAACTGCAAGGATTGTAGTCTTTGTTTCAATACAATATAAATTGGTTTTGAAATTAAGGAATAATTTCAGGTTATCTTCGGAGAATGTGTATTTCTTTTCTCTATAAACAGTTATGTTCCCAGAATTTCACATGGTTGATCTAGTGTTTCCTGTCAGTTTCTGTCTTACCTCATCAGGTCATCTTACTGTCTTGAAAATCTCTAACTAATTGTAATTCTTCACACACTTCTAGCATCAGTATATGTGGCACTTTCATTAACATTCATTAAGTTTTGCTACTTTCTTATTTAATTTCTTATTCTTCATGCAAAGTATTGCTGTGATTAGAAAAGCGTTTTTTTTTTTTTTAATTTAACTTCTGTTATTAAAATTTGCTGAATTTCAGTGTCTTTTTTCAGCTTCGCTTTAAAATCATTTCCACCTCTCAATTCCAACTTAAATCTGTATAAACAGAAGTTGGAATAACCTACATGAAATAATTTTATAATCCATTAAATGTTTCTGTTACATCTCCAGCAAATCTTCAACTGGAGTTCCTGTTGCATATCACTTCCATTTTTATTCTTGTTGCTTTAAAGGTAAAGCAGAAACATCTGCAAACTTTTTCTTTCCCTTGTCATGTCAAAGCTAGCTGTGGTTCTTTTGTTTAACTCTTCAAGTGAAAATGAGGGTTTTATAAATGTGGAATCCCGGGAATGATAAACCGTGCAAGGGAAATTGAGTTAAATTTTCAAAATGCATTTAGTCAAACAAATGAGATTATATGATTTTATACTAAGGTATTTTGTTCAGAAAGGTGTTTAAGTCCCTCTCCTTGGAGATATTCAAAAGCCATCTGATCATGTTCCTGACAAACATTTGATGTGTTAGTGGTCTTGGATTTCATTTCTGGGCACATAACTTCTTTAAATATTTCACATCCTCTAAAGTGCTGGGTTTTTTTGTTTTGTTTTGTTTTGTTTGTTTGCTTTTCCCCAAGCATTGTGAGTAGGAGAGCAATATGTCATCTCTGCATTTTTGAAAGTAGAACACTGAAAGTTGGACAAGATGATGCTAAGCATTATTGCAGATGTATGATATTTGGGAATGTGATTCCCAAATGGAATCTCAACTTAGAGAGAAACAACATGTTCGTTCTGTTTCCAGAATGCCACCTTAGCCCTAGATGAAAAAAATGTTCGATACACAGTTCAATCTAAACCTACTTTCAGAATTTTTAATGCTTATTTTTGAGGTGTAGTTTGCAATACTTCATTTGTTCATGTTTCTCTATGTAATTCATTGAGAGTCAAGGAACAAAGAACTGAGAGAGTATGTAGCTTTAATGTTGCAACTAGGAAATCAGGCAAGTTATGTTAGAAATAAAAATTATGTCTTGGTGTTAGGTAGAACTTCACCAGAAGTGTTCTCAATTATTTCTGGTGATAAAGCATACAGTTCTCTCCAATCATTTTCAGTTCCATTTCTTGTAAGTGTTAGAGGTAGTTTATTGTTTCTAAATAAATTTTTAAACTATTTTTTTTCCAGTGATGTGTCTTTAAAACTTTAAAATTGTTAAAGTTTATTGGTTTGAATTCCCTACAAATCTAGGTAGATGTTATCTTTTTCCCTAAAACCATTTATAATTCTGTTTGTTGTTGTTGTTGTTCTTTTGAGTTGTTTTTATTTGTATCTTTTTTCTAACGAAAAGTATAAAACTGATGGCATTTAATAATAAAGTAGAAAGGTAGAAGAAATAGAAAAAGTAATGGAGACGGGAGATGAAGAAAAACACTGAGAAAAGCCCTGCATCACAACAAAGTAGATTATATATAGTTCATTATTATTGTGCATTGTAAATTGCTCCAATTCAGCATGCTTTGCTGTAGATGAAGCAACTCATTAGATGAAAACTATGAATTTGTCTCACTTCACAAGTCACCTCACACCAATTTTACTTGAGTAGGTTTCCACTGCCCTTTGTGGGATTATTCTCAGTGTACAAAAATGTAAATGAGGATAAAGTCAGACCTTGTGACTGAGTCCTGATTTTGTATATTGAAGCTATCTGTTTCACTGAGAATACAAGGAGAATAATAATAATCTACTGTGGATGACTGTTTTGTAATGTCTTAGGTTTAAATGAGTGATGATCAAACAGTTATTTCACTGTACTCTGATAAATCTGAAGGCATAGACATTATTGCAGTCTATCAGCATGATACAACCTCAAACTGTTCCAGCAAGCTAGAGAATAAAAATGTTACAGAGAATAAACAGCAAAAGATTCTGCTATCCTTTACAATGAATAATTTTGTAAAATACTGATGGTTATAAAATAACTATTACATAGTTTAATTGCTCAGAAATACTGCATCTGGAGGCTGTGTATAAAGCTTAACACAATGGCACTCTGATGCTACCTGAAAGTGCAGTAACATACTGGTAGCAATGCTGTACATTTTATATGGATGGAACAAGGGGGAATAGCTTTAAACTAAAAGAGGGTAGATTTAGATCAGATGTTATGAGATTGCTCAGAGATAGTCATGCACTGGAACAGGCTTCTCTGAGAAGTTGTGGATAGCCCATCTCTACAGATGTTCAAGGTCAGACTAGATGGGGTCCTGGACTGTCTGATCTAGTGCCTGACTTAAGTGGTTGGCAATCCTGCCACTGACAGGGAATTGGATGGTGATCACTTTGAGGTCTCATCCAACAGAAGCAATTCTGTGACTCTGTTAACACTGATTCTGTAAAATACTCACAATAAATGTGAGTTTTACCCCTAGCTTTGTTTTCCTATTCATTTTGATAACTATATTAGGTAGGATCTTATATTTTATATAAAAAACTGTTTTTTATTTTGTTATAAATATAGGCACTAGGAAAATGATAGTAATTAAAAGATGAAAAGTTGAGAAACAAAACTTGTCTGGACTCTGTGTAGAGCTTCTTGATGAATCAGGATCAGCTTCTTATAAATAGAACCCTTGTGTTACGAGCTCCATTGCCAATGAAAATCAATAAAAATAATTTCCATCTCTGCTCATGATTCTCTCTTTATACTGGTTTCTCATTGTTATATTCTGGATCCACTTTATCAAAATGTCAGGCAAATCCAGGCAAAATGAAACAATTTGCTTATTCCTTTTTACCCTCTGACTGAGTTAATGGCATCCAATTTCTGTTTTTAATTTCAAATTTTTTTGTGCTACTTTGTGTATGCAGCACAAAGAAAATATATATATTCCTTCATGAGAGATTACAAATGTCAACAGCTGGTGCTCATGTTTGTGGTATAGATTTCAAGCTTTTGAGCTCTGGGTTATAAGAGTAAAAAAATAAGGTTAAGTCAGGGCCTGCATACTTATGAGGTTAAGAGAGTACATTTGTGTGACTTTGTGAAGGGAGATAGATGTGCTATTATGGCAGATAAATAGATGCAAAAATCTGCATTAGCTGCAGATGTTTACGAGCTAACAGTAAAAGCTTGAAAATATATTCACAGGACTTGTTTGTAGGAAAATTGCTAAAAGTCTATTAAGAATTTTGCATGGCTTTATTGTTATTTGTAATAAATATGTGCATCCAATTTAGAATTCTCTTCTTCCTGACTACTTTCTCTTTCATCTAATTTGTTAACAGTGATTGTTAGATATTTTTTATGGAGCTCATAGGCTTCTTGAAATCAATGTATATAATGGAAAAATAATCAGTAAAACAACTTGAGGGAACAAGATGTGTGTGTATGTTATACATACTTATACATATGCAATATATAGAAGTTATATACATATGAATATACTTGATACTAAAATAAGGCTGCTCACATGCTAAATCTGTCAAGTGATGCTTCCCACAGTCAGAATGTGAGGTAAGATAGGAATTGATGACCATTTCATCATTTTCAGTTGTCTTGTGTTTAAACACTAAAATGGCTGTGTTCTACTCTAAGCATTTTTATTCATGCCAGTTCCAATTGACTGTTTTTTGATGAGTCATCATATTACCTAAGAAGATGTGCTCTAGAAAAGAATTAACCTCAATGCTATCACTGTGAGAATCTGGAAGAATGCCTAGTGTTTTATTTCAATGTGAAAGAATCTACCATGTGTATAGGCATGTAATTCCTCATCTCCAGTTGTAGATTTTTTTTTTGTGACACATAGAAATACTTACTAGGGTAGAAGAAATTGAAATAAAGAAGTGTTATCAAATGAAGAGATTATGGAACATAGTTGAGGAAGAAAATCAGGTTATTATGTATGCTGTTATAGTAACATGCATTGCCTTTTGTAAAAGAAATATTTTGTGAATGTGTTACTTGACTGTCCATTATAAAATGAATTTGAAAATAATATTAGAAAAAACTAAAATAGCATTTTAATATTGTATTATTAAAAAAAATAGCAATTGAAATTGGCATCAAGAAAACATAAGAAAAGCTGTGCAGTTAAGACTACTGCTTTGCATGTGTTTCCTGAGTGTTTATCTCAGCATCTTTTGAAAATGGAGAGTTCTCTCTTTAATCAATCAGTTAAATGTAGAGAGAAAATAATTGCCTTACATTGTAAGAGCCAGAATTTCTTGTTACAGAGAGAGAGTCCTAAATAACAGAGGTCACATCCTCTGACAGTGTACTATGGAAACAGTAAGTCACAAGTAGATTTCATTGACACCTCAGTGAGAAACACTGCACAGGCTGTGAAGCTACCTAGATTTCTGTGAGGTTTATTTACAGTAAATGTTGACTTTTTATTGACGGTCACATCAAATATATAATGGAAGTGTAAACCTGCAGAGGAAAAAATGAAACTGTTCCTGAAACCTCAGTGTTACCTAGTTTGGATGAAAAATAAGTACTGGAATTCAGATCTAGGGACGAAAATAATTTTTTCATCCTTTACATTGTCTGTTTACCAAAAACAAATTGCCAGGTCTGCTGTTGCTTAATAACTGTCAGGTCCCCTAACCCACCCTCCCCATTTTTCTTTGTCTCTGTTTTTTTTTCCACAGGGAAAACAAACAAACAAACAAAAAACCAACCAACAGCAACTCCTTTCCTGAGGTGGTGGAAAACCACTTCTAACACCAAAAAAGAGGAGGTTATCTCATAGATCAAAGTTTTACCAGTTTCATAATTGTTCTGTGAGCTCAGACTGTAGGGGTACGCCCCTCAGAAAGAAATGATGTGCTACACAGGAGTAGTAACATCTGCTATCAAGCTAAGGTAACACTTACTGTCTGCTACGTAACGACATGGTAGATTAAAACCTCCTTGTTTCTTTTGCCTCCGTTCTCCACCACCTTCTTTCTCCCTGGAGATCTTGGGTGAGCAAACATGGCACAACATGCTGCTGTTCCTGCTGTGTGCATGGTTCACCTCTTGCCCCAGAGAGTTAACTCCTGATAATGACAAGCACAGCACAAGTGGAAGCTGATGATTGACGATACTCGGCACCTGCCCCATCTGCTAAGCAGATGGTTGCATGTATGAATTTATTACTGCATTGATAAAGGAGTTGCTCTGTAGGTAGGGAGCTACAGATGACAAGGTGGGGAAAAGGTGAAGGGACAACATCTGCACCAAGAGATTGCAATGTGTGATTTTCCCTTTCTTTCCTGTACACTATAACTATAGTCTCTCTGGTGTGCCTTTTTCTTTTCTTCTTCTTCTTTTTCTTTTTTTTTTCTTTTTTTCTTTTTTTTGCACAAAAACCTATGCCTGTTTTATTGTTATTTTTTTAATTTCAGTGCCCTATAATGCACTTCAGCTCCCTAACAGGATGTTTGAAATTAAAAAAAAAAGTAGTCTCTCCTGCTTATTGTTTTCACATTATACCCTAGCTTAGCATTTTAAGCAAGGAGAAAGTCTGAACACTGTGTAAAAAAGGCCCATTGCCTTTCATTTTTTATTACTTTGGAGATATGCAGATATTGTTTACAAAGTAAATAAGGAAGAAAACTTGGCAGAGGGACTCAGGTCATGCCATAGGGAGTAAAGGAAGTATTGTTTTTACTCCACGGAGCAATACTTGAGCTGCTGGATCTGCATCTTACTGGAACATTGCAAAACAGACACGATAGGGGGGAAGAAACTAAGCTTTATTCAACTCTAAATGATTTACATACATGAGAAGCGGTAGATGCTGTGGCCTTTAATGAGGTATTTGGTATTTAGAATTTACACTTTTGTGCATAACCATCCATGTTTTGTCCTCTTACTTATGCTGAAATAAATCAGGAAATGCATATTTATAATTCCCATGAAATTTCTTAACTAGAGTTGCCTTACGAAAAGAATTAGACTCTAACAGATGGAAACAGCAAAGTATTTAAGATGCAGTTTTCAGATAGGTAGATTTTATGATTAAGATTTTAAAAATATTTAGTTATTTTTTTTTGGATAACCAAATGAGTGACTACATTTCTAAAAATGCTGCTGTATGTTTTGGTTTTGTGCTGTTTATGTAGTAGAAGTTTATTAATTATCACAGTTTCTGCATGTAAGATTATGTTAATACTGTCAGAATATACAAATCAGATAATTTGAAAAACAAAAATTAGTTTGCTAGTTAGATGGTTAGTGAGAGTGATTTATGTAAAAACTTCCCTTTCCATGTAACATGTTATTTACTGGTAGCATTTTATTTTTCTCCTTTTATATAAATGCTAAAAAACATAAACCTTTATGCACAAAGGAGGTGGATGTGTCCAACAAAAGTAGCATTGCATAACTGAAGGAGCAGAGTGTTGTAAATACAGCATGTATGCTGTGTTGGACGTTCCTTTCCTAATTCTGTTAGTACATGCAGCTGATAGCAGAATACAAATATACTAGGTTTTGGAACAACTGTGACCCTCCTCCAAGTAAGCTTCTTGCAAAGTCACATTGGTTTAGAGAGAAATAGCTGCCAACTCAAAGCTGGAGATTTACTGCTCACTTAGCTTAAGAGTGATATTGTCTGTATGTAGCGTGATGATTTTCCTGGTTGTTTTTTAAATATTTTTATTTATAAAGTACCACTGAGAAAGTACAGTATGGAGTGTGTTATGCTAAATGATTCATTTGTAAAATCTGAATTTCCATAGGATTACAAAATAATTGTAAAATTATCAAAAAAACAGTGGACCCATGAATCACAAAGGCTCCTATGTTTATATTCATTTTGCAATTTAATGGCAAAAGAAAGCTTTGACTTTTTCATAGCTAATTTAAATGCTGAACAAAATGAACTACATTTCTACCTAACACCCCGTATGTTTCTCTGGTGGTTCCAGATATGATCCAACACACATTTGACTGTCAGAGTAAATTATTGATCTATTACATTAAAAAAAAAAAACCAAAAAACAAAAAACAATCACCAGCACCACCAAAAAACAATCAGCAATGTAATATTTGAACTGTTTTATTAAATTGAAATACTCCTACCTGTTTAAACAGACATCTCACAATTAATGCTTTCCGAACAGTTTGGGGAATGTTTGTTGTATTCATTGATCTTATAAGATGCAACACGCAGTCTGTGCTGTTTAAATTAGGGGTCACTGCAGAATATACTGCTCTGTTAGAGGCAGGGAAACTTTAAGGTTTAGACTGATGCTTTCAAGGACTCTGCATGCAGAAATACTTGTAGACATGCATGTAATGTGACTGGTATATATTACAATAAATGACTGGTATATATTACAATAAATAAATACTACTTTGTGTTTTGTGATTAGCAATAATAAATAACACCTGTAAAAAATGAAAACTACTGAAAAAATAATTGGATACATTTCACATCCATGTCATGAAATTGGAATCATTCTAGATGCTAGTCAGACAAAACAAGCAAAAGTCTCAACACCACCAAATGCAGTTGCCATTATTTCAACTCAAAAAAAAAAAAAAAAGAAAAAAAAAAGAGAGAGATTGAGAGAAAAGAAATAAAAAGAAGCTAAAAGAAAAACAATTATGTAGTGTTTAGCTGAACTTCTGTTAAGTGTTATGGATATCTTAGAACTCAGCCTTTGCCTCAGAAAGAAACCTAGCTCTGTTGAAACGAGTTGAGAAGCTTTTCTTTGTATTTGCATTTAGATTTATTCTGTTGGGATTTTAAATGGATTTGATAGAAGAGAAATAATTCAAAGCCTGTTTACAGGTAGAATTGTTTTAGGTACATACAAAGACAAAACATTCCCCTATTTTTCTTGATAGAAAAGCATTACAAAATCATACTATTAATCTATTTAAAGCAAATTATCTGTGTAGTCCTAAGAAGACTGTCACTTCTCATTGGAAATGTATTCAGTGGCATTAAGTAGGTAGCAGTAGATTTTGCTTATATAAGAGCGGAATGATATATTGATCATCTGAAACAAAATTTGCATGGGCATGAAGGGAAAATCATCATTATTCAGTGTGGTAAGAGACAATCTTTATCAGGAAAAACAAAACAAAACAAAACACCAAAACACCCTCCAACAAAACTCTCTTGCACAATATTTGCTGGTCGTCATCGATTAGTTACAAAACTGGTGACATTCACATCCATGACACTCTATAATCACTCTATAATCACTTTTAGGCACAGAAAATAGCTCTGATATTCTAGAAGTCTGCAGGTAAATCTTAGTACTTCATAGTCTGCAGCTGAACTGCAGGCAAGCAGTTTATTCTAAATTAAATAATATTATATAGATCTTGTGTCTTAATTCAGTTTACTGTAACTGAATACTTTGTTCAGCTGAGGTCAAAGTTTCTCCACCTCTCAGCCTGAATCTTGTTCCAATTCACTTTAGCTTTAAAATTTGTTCAGATTTTTTTTACATTCTACTGTTCTTAGAAGGTTGTAGCATACTCTTTCCAGATTATTATTTTTTTTGTATGTTTACAATTATGCGTGTGCCAGCTGCTATTCAGTTTCGAAGTTTGAAAGACTGGTCTAGTAACAGGACATTTGCATAGCCTTTGACTTTTACATATATATATATTTTTCTTTAACCCACGGGGTTCTACTTATTTAGCTAATTCAACAACTCAACTTTGCTGACAGGTTTTTATCCTCATCATGTCAGTGTGCTTACCCAACTTATCTGAACTAACTGGAAGTTTGATTCACTGTGAATTTCCTTTCGATTTGTTGTGTTATTATTACAGGAGTGGTACTTGATGCTGTAAGTCTCGTAAGATAGTAATAGTGAATCTTGTCAGACGGGCTTGAAATGGGGGAATTAGATTAGCTTTTTTAAAATAGTTGTGATTTTTTCTTAATGTGGGTTGAATTCCTCTTCTTAAATACTGCCAGATGGCATGGTGACAGTAGAATATATATGTGTTGATAATATTTAACCATGACCTGAAGAGATATCTGAAGCTGTTAGTGGAAGATGAGAAAGAACGGTGTAATCTTGTGTAAATTGCTTAATAAGAATGTTTAAGAGTTTTTTTGTTAAAGGATGCGCATACCTTTGTCTTACATTTTTAACATTCTGTTCTAAAAGTTAATGTTAATAGATAATAATTTATACATTTAATTCTGGATATTAAATCAGAGTGACTTCACAATGATTTCAAAATACCCAGCTGTAGAGAGTCATCTGACTAAAGAAAGAATCTAGCAGGATGAAGTTACGCTGAAATGCAACATTTGGATACTTAAGGAAAATATATTCAAACAAGAAAATAAGTATATTCAAAAGAATAAAAATATTCAAAATCATAAATAAATTTTCTTGTACAGAAGGTAAGATAACCATTATCCTGAAGTTACTAAACAATTACTTCAGCTTTTTGCTTATAGGAGGAAGAACAGTCAAGGAAGATTTAGATCTTGCTTTACATTACTGTTGGCTGGGATAGTAACACTGTAGAATACCTTGTTGATTCTCAGACTTTCTTACTGCATGTCCTATATAAGTATTACAATAAGTTCTTGCTTTGTGTATAATTAATTTTTATCCCTCTTTCTTTCAGCCCCTGCTTTCATACATTTTGTCTTAATGCTGTGCTGCCTTAAAGTTGAATTCTTAGTAGGGTGAAAAAAAAGTCAATATGTAAGCCATAAAAATGAGCAGAAATTGTTTGCTTATGTGAGATCAGGCCAAGCCCCATTTCTGTTTCCCCCAAAAATCTGAGCATAAGCCATCTGACAAGACGAAGTGTCACTTTTTGCTGTTTATCTACTTTGCTTTTTATCTACTAAATACCTTTCTGAGATCGATGGTCATAGCTTCTGAAAGAGAAGTTTTGAAGCTAGCCCCTCTTTGATCATGCATGAGTGGGGAAGATATTTCCAACCATCCCTTTAAAATTAATCACCTAGAACATGGAATACTAGACCCTCGTATTTGCGATATCAAAAATGATGTGAGATCCTGACAGCAGTAGTAGAGGTTTGAACTATATTCCACAGTCTATAAATAATCTGATCTTGGGAGTATGTATACCAGTACTCTCTTCTAGTTAGTACCTGAGGCATGTGCCTTTTCTTTAGATTTATATTAGACGTCTGAACCTTCAAACACTGGTAGAAACCCTCATCACTATGAACTATGAATTTGCTCAGATTACGTATTCTAGTTTTTGCAACAAAATGCAAGTTTAGACATAGTAAAATAAGATGGAAAATATTTCAGGGATTTTTTTAGTTGAAAAGATCCTAGGGAAAAGCACATTTTTGCTGTAGTACCAAAATCTTGGAGATTTGGAAAAAAAATCTTATAATTAATAATAATGGAAAAATCCTATTTTCTCTTATAGCAGAATAACTTGGGAGCACTATTGTTCATGCTGTTGATTATGCAACCTGAAATTTCTGTTTTTGTCTTTCAGATAAATATATATCTCAGTAATAAATGTGAGGCACACCAACTTTTTATTTTTTTTAATATAGATAACATAGATGAATTTTAGTATATCAGTATCTCATTGCTGGAGCATTATATAAACCGTTGCTTAATTTGTGAAGAATGTCATAGTGTTTACATTTGCAAAATGTAAGACAATGTATAATATTATACATTGCATATATATTGCAAAACTAAGCATTTTATTCTGAAATCAAACTATTCACTGATGTGAACAAAGTATACTTCTAATACTAAGATGTTTCATACTTTTTTGTTTTGGTTTTAATATCTAAAACTTCAGTCGTTTACTAAAAAGCTTTTAATCAAAGATGAAAATTTCATAGGAAACTGTGTTTTAGCTAATTTTGTTTAGAGTTTAGCATTTTCTTATACTAGCAACGTGTCTATTAACAAAATGAACAACATTAAGTAAATGAACCTTAAGAAATGTTCAGAAACTGTAGAAAAATATGCCTATGTTGTCACAAATTTTAACACAGAACTTTTTGGAACCATCAGGTTGCTAAGTAAACATCCCTCTCAAACTCAGTAACATTTAAGCTGAACTAGTCAACTGATTTAATTGAAGGTCCTATTGGGATTACTGTATCCTTTTATTTATTGTTGAAATTTCTGTGCATATTGGGGAATTTTAGAACATCATTTGACAAAGCACAGAAAATATAGCAAACTTTTGTCTGAAGTACCTATAAATCTCTACAAATTAGTTCAGCACAAATAAAAACCAAATATTTTCATTCAATTTATGTCAGCAATAAATTTGAAGCCTTCTTGAAGTTAAGAAAAATGTATTTTCCTCTTTTCATTTTTCTTCTCTTTCTTTGAATTTTCTGACTTAATTGCAATAAGAAATTGAAAGGTTAACATATGAAAAATTATTCTAATGTTATTTTCCAAACAAAACCTTTTTTCGTACTGCAAATCAATGCCATGTAATGGTCTTAATTCAGAAGAAATTCAGGAGAGATTAATTCCAGCTTCTCAACTATCTTTTTTTGGGAAAAAAAAACAAAACAAAACAAACAAATGAACAAACAAAACCACCCACCTTGATCTTGCAGCCCAGTTATATGAATTTCTTCCTTCAAACTACTTCAAATCATTCTAAGTAATAGTCATGAATTTAGTATGGAATGACTTTTCTCTACTCTCCAACTCCTCAGATTGTAGAAGGGCCTAAAAGGAGTCTGTTTCAATTACTGAACTCTCTCTTCATTTTCTCTCTCAAACTATTAATGATCTATAGTCAGTCTGAGTTAGTCTTCTGCTTTTTCTTCTATTATTAGGCTGCTTTACGTAAACTTTACTGCTGTTGCTCTGAATTTTTTTCTGTAATTCTAAATGAACAAAAGTAGTGCAGTTGTACTGGATGATCCTTGTGGGTTGTATTCTTTGATTCTATATACAAATGCTACTAAAGCAGAGAGAGAATTTAAATTGAAAACATCAGTTCTCAATAGAGATGCAGAAGTTATCCAGTAGTAAATTCAAACTTGAGCCAGTTTTGTTTTGCTTTTAGCTGTACAAAACAATATTGGAGACATTGTGATACTTGATGAACTGAGTCTGTCAAACATTTAGTCAGGAAAATCAAAGTGAACAGAGATTAATCCATTTAATGTGCTATTAATGGTACCTAGTTGAAAAATAGTTATGAAACATAACAGTTTTCTGACAACCTGAGAGATCTTGTTAATATTGTAGGTTCTCTCATTGTGTTAAATTGGAATAATTAACCTTGTGTCCAGCATACTGAATATTAACTTCTTGTGGGAAAATTATTCCTGAGAGATTATTTCTATACTTTATTTAGCTAGCTTTTTGGCTTGTCAGTGTAAGGAAAGGAAATAGATGAATACGGAATATATTGTAAATAGGAAAATTTCTTTTGTGAATAAAAGGCTATGGAAATATATGTTCATAGTAACTGATAATATCCCAATTTTTCATGGTGAGAAATTTATATAAGATAAATAATTTAAACTAATCTAAATATTCTGTACTGTTTTGTTAGTCATTAAACAGTCTTACTTTGTTTATAATGGAATAGAATTTTAAAAATGGTTCTTAGAATACTCTTCTTAACTACTTACTGCTCCAATGTCAGTTTTTTATGTTGAGCTGAAAAAAATTATTTAATAGATTAAGAGACTGGATTACTGTAATATGAAGGCATGCCAAATTACAGTTTGCTTCCTGGTAATCAACCAAGTCAGGAGTTCTCTGGATCTGATGTTCAGTGCTATAGCAGAAAAAAAAAATAGCTGTGTTTTGCTTTGTTTTGCTTTTTAATGTGATTAACAAAAGTTAGATGCATAATTTCTGCTATTATTCATGATGCCCTAACTCCTAATATTGTGGAACATTTTAGTATAAGTTAGGACAATATTTTCTAAGCAACTAAATGTAATAAATCATTCCATTATCTCAGCAAGTTTCATTGACATTTGTTTATAGAATGAGTCTAATCTTTTCTTTGTTGGTATAACTGAAATTACTTCAGTAATTCTAAGGATAGAGAGAAATGAGCAGAAAGTAATAGAAAGGGACATTGGCTTTTTCATTCAAGTGTTTTTATAATATACGCTAATGACGTTTTTATATATACATTAATATTCCCAAATACGATGATACTGCAAATTGCTAACAAAATGATACAAAGGATCATCCAGAATTTTATCACTGTTCAGACTATTATTCCTACCTGTTTGGTCTAGTGACATAGTTTTCCAGCAGGTGAAGGTAATGTATATGACTATAAATATTCTTCATTTTTAATTATAGGATTGTACAGTAATTCAGTTTGGAAGGGACTACAGGAAGTCTCTGCATCTAACTTCCTGCTCAAAGCAGAGTTGGTTATGATGTTAGATCAAGTTACTTGGGGTTTTATGGAGTCCAGACTTAAAAACCCTCAAGGATGGTGACTTTACAACCTCTCCATACAGCTTGTCCCACAGTTTGACTTCTCTTGGGGTGAAAAATTTTCTACTTACATCCAGGTGGATTTTCTTTCCTTTCTACTTATTGCCATTATTTCTTATCCTCTTTCCATGCCCACCTGTGAGTAACCTGGCTCTGTTGTCTTGCTGATCTTATCACTTGTTAAGTGCTGCTAAGGTACTTCATCATCCTGCTGAAGATGGTGTCTCCTCACAGGGCAAGAATCCCAGACCCTGACTGCCTTGGGGGCTCTCAGCTGACTTTTCTCCAATTTGATAGTGTCTCTTGTATAGAACAGAAGACCTCAAAGTAGATGCAAGTGAGCAGATGCAATTTCATGAGCACTTAGGAGAGAGTTGTCCCAATGGACCTCCTCTCCTGTAAGTCCACTGTAAGTCTAACCCAGGAGGCCCTTTGCCTTTTTTTTTCCAGGACACACCGCTGGCTCTATGCTTATAATCTATTGCCACCTGCAGGTCCTTCTCAGCAAAGCTGCTCTGCAGCCAACCAGGTACTTTTCTTTCTCAGGTGCAAGACTAGGCATTTGTTCTTTGATTTTATATTGTCTGTGTTGGCCAGATTCTTGAGCCTTTCTAGCTGGATGAGTACCCTGCCTTTGAACACATCAGTTGGTTCCCTAGTTTGATGGCATTTGCAAACTCAATGAGAGTACCTTGATAAGTACTTGCTAAGTATGCAATCCAGTCACTTCATCCAGACTTTACTGATCAAAATGTTAAATAGTGCTAGTTCCAGTCCCTAACTTATTTGCTCAATCATCCAAGGATTTTTTTTACTTTTGTCCACCTGTCCAGATGGTGACATGCCAACTTGCATACAGAAGTAATGCCAGAAGCATTGTTGAAAGGCCTTCTAAATTTGAGGTAGATGACCTCTACTGCTTTTTTCTTAACTATAACCTTGTTTTATCATAGAAGGCAATCAGATCTGTCATGCATGATGTGTTGAGGACAAATCCATGCACTCTGTTCCAAAACACTATCTTCTACCTCAGGTGCTGAGAAATGTGTTCCAGGAGGACTCCCCATTATCTTCCCAGGGACCAAAGTGAGGACTGTGTTTTCTAAGATTAATCATATAGCTTTTTAGATATGTGTGATGATTTCCCTTTTGTAGTTTTGGACTTTCATGGGTTGAATTCTCATTGTAAACTCTGACTTCATCCTTATCCTCTGCTGGCAATTCTTGTCCTTGTCTGTAAACACAAAGGCCTTGTCAATGAAAGCAAAGAAGATATTGAATACCTTAGCCTTATTTGTGTCCACTATCAACAGCTTACTAACTCCAATTACCACTGCACCTTTTTTTTTTTTTTTTCTTTTTGCTACTAATATAGCAATAGAAGACATTCTTGATGGCCTTTGTGTCCTCTGCAAGTTTCATCTCCAACTGAACTTTAGATTTCCTGGTGGTACCTCCACACTGTTAATTACGTGTTAATACCATTGCAAAATAATTTAATCTTTGTTATTAATTGAACAATGGACTGTAAGACAGCTTTCTAACATCTAGTGCTACTTACAACCCATATTTTTATAATATCAACTTATAAGTTGATATGTATGTGAACAAAGTTCTACTTTTTTCTACTTAAATTCCTTCAACAATCCTGATCTATCCCAGACTGATTCCTTTGCTGTCAAAAGGTGCAGCAGGTGAATCACGATTATTCTGGTGATCCTTGCTTTTGAGATGGATCACTAAAATCTTGCAGATATTTTAGCTAAGTATCCATAGTTGGTGGAACTATAATTACTGATACGTTTTTTAAAAGTTATGCATTTAAGCTGTTTTACTGTATAGGTGTATACATCATCTGTGGCCTTCTAGTACTTAAAGGGAGATTAAAAACAGGAAGGAGGCTGACTATATGTGATAGGACAAGGAAGAATTACTTTAAACTAAAAGAGGGGAGATTTAGTATAGATACTAGGATAACATTTTTTACTCAGATCTGGTGAGGCACTGGCACAGGCTGCCCTGAGAGGTGTGGGTGCTCGATCCCTGGAGACATAAAGGCCAGGATGGATGGAGCCCTGGGCAACCTGATCTTAGAGGAGGCAATCCTGTCTATGGCAGGGGATTGAAACTAGATGGTCTGCTATGTCCCTTCCAACTTAAGCCATTCTGTGATTTTATAATTAATGTTTCTATATTTTCCCTTTTTGTTTGTATATAGCTTGTGATTTTGATAAATTGCTATTATTTCAGGAAGCAAAATTGCAAACTTTTTATGATTTTATATTTTACATATGCTATGGAATAACAAATTATTTGTTAAGAATTGAAGTACCAAGTAGTTCTGTTCAAGGAGAAGTAGCATACAGATACTGTTTTAGAAGAGAACTAAATGATCATCGTATGTTATGAAGAATATTCAGCAGTATATCAGAAATGGGAGCCATGAAGTTAATATTGATTGTATGCTTTCTTTTTCTCTCTTCAAGGATTTTAAAGGTGCAAGTGTAAAAAGACAGTGTAAAAAGAACACTGAGCCCTGCTTTAGCAGGATGTTTCACAGAGGACTTAATATTCACTAGGCATGGGACATTTGTTTCTAACGTGTACAAAACAAGACTGTGAAACAATATAGTGTACTGTTCTGAATTTTGTTAGCTTACTGCTTCTAATATTTGTGCTTACTTTTTTAGCAAAATGTAAGAAGTAGACTGCCTTATTAATCTTAAAATTTTTCAACATTAGTGGGATTATTTGATCCTTGTTACAGTTCTATATCTGTCCACATTCTGAGAAGCCATAAATGTTCCAAAAAAGATTAAACCTGCAGGTTACTCAATGTCTCTCTTCAATATGCTCACTTTTCAGTGGTAGAGAATTGTAGACTTTATTTGAAGTCAAAGTTCTAGACGTTTGTTGTCAGATAAAGCTGATCACAGGAATTCTGTTCTGGTTATTTTCATTAGCCTGATATTTCAACTTATACAATGAGGCATTACCGAAATATTTTTCTAATAATGAAACCAACAGTATATAACATTAGCAGTGAGCAGAATAGCCACCAGGTAAGCAAGAATGAAAATGAAAAGACTCCAGGATTCTAGCTGAAAGGTCTAAAAATAGTAAGACCACAGATTGTGTTCTGAAATGTTCTCTAAAGTGGAAAAATGAAAATCAAATGCCAAGGATTCTAATTGAGGTTGGTCTTATCCTCAGTTTGAAAAGTTGTGCATCTTTTCATACCTGAGTTGACATGTGAAATGCCTCAGGGATGATGATGATGAAACTTTCCATCAATTCTGAATTACATGTCATGCAAGACAGTAAGAAAAAAGACTCTTAAAGCAGCCCTCTGAATTTTTTCCAGGGAGAACCCATGCAAGTTTGTCTGATGTAATCAACATTTCAAACTGCCAGTGGGAAAACAAAAAGGCAAGAAAAATACTTAATGTAGAAATTTGTCTTCTATTGTATTGCCCGTGGATTACTAGATTTGGTATGATGAGGTCTTCAGTGCCTTCTATGATAATGTTTTTTTATTCCAGATTTGTATGGTCTATAGTAGTTATTTATATATATATATATATAAATCAGTACCTTCTAAAATTTGTCCTTTAATCGGACTATATAAATCATTTGAAGCAGACTTGTTTTGCACAGTTCCCAGAAAAGAAATTCATTATGTGAAATTGGAGTACTGAAGAAAATACTCTAATTGTGTATGGACTAATGCTAATCGCTAATGACAGCAATGTTCAAGCTATTGAACTGTAATGTTAAGTACTATAGGAGACCATCTTTAAGAAGGCTATACTACTCCATACATAATATGATGCAAAAGAAAAAGGAGTTCTGACTCTGTAGAGCAAGTTTATAATTTCATAAACTCTCCCCATAATCCAATGCTATCTTATCAGAGTTTGTAAGTTCATTTGATTCCTGCTTTTACTAAGCTGAAGTCACAGGTTTGGTGAATAAGGCAGAAAGAAAAGATCCAGGGAGGCAGTATAGTGTTATTATTTTTAATTAAACCACATTTTATCATTAATATGGCTAATAATTCAAAAATTTCAGTTATTAAAATATATAAATAACTGGAGCCAGTAGTCATTTATTTTTCTTATTTCACAAAAGTATGCAAATAATCTGGCAAAAGAGTTTATGATGTCATGAACGCACATTTGCTTGAAACACCTTCTCAAATATTATCTCTTTCACATACTTACATTCAGCCAATTCAGGAAACTGAAAAATCTAAATCTAAAAAAAATCTATTTTTGCAAATGGCTGCTTTCTCTGGGATATTTTGAGATGTTCTTGCCTTACTAGTGACATTACCACTAATGATAATGCATTGACATTAATCATATATATAATTTTGGAAGTGTTAAAATATTATTTTTTTTCTTACATACACTTTTTTGTTGTTATCTTTCTACTTCCTGGACTAATTCTACTAATTGCATAAATTAAAACAAAACCAAACAAGAACAGGGAAAAAAAAAAAAAAGAGACCACCTAGTTCATGTTCATGAACATGAGTAAATTACGATTTGACGCAGGAGTTCCTATATACATTAAAAAAAAAAAGGAGGGAATTATAACTGTTGTCAATTCTACTTTATTTAATAATTAACTTCATTTAATAATTAACTTCATTCAAGAATCTGAAAGAAAAGGCATATATTACTGCCAACAACAAATACAAATTTTGTCAACAGGCTTAAAGTTTGCAGTTTGAGAAAGTTTTCTGGATAATCCAGTTCAGTGTGGTGATATTTCTGTTTTTTAAAAGCACATAATTCTTTTCTTTCTACAGCCATCTCCATCTACTGAATAGGAAGAAAAAAATTTAAAAAATGGGAACACTGTTTCAGCAAGATTGCAGCTTCATTCATCAGTGCTCCTCAGATTTCGAAAATGAAGGAGAAAAATGTACAAATATGATTTAGTCTTTGGGTTTATAAAGTCAGTTGGTTTGAGGTGTCAGCTTCTTAGCCAGTACAAGTGCAGGTGTGATTAACCTTTTTGTGATGAAGAAATAAATATTAATTCTGTATTAAATGAGCCCTCTATTCTTCCGCACCCATATGTAGGATTAAACAACATTGTAATAGACTTGCCTCTTCTACTGAAAATCAAAAGTAAAGATCTCAGAATAATGTCTGAAGATGTCAGTGTTCACTAAAGGTGATGCTGAACACAGGGAAGAGTTCATGTCACATCAGGATTCATTTGCTAGTTAGGAAGTGATTGGCAGAGAAAGAAGTATTAAGCACTCAGGCTTAGAGAAACCAGAATGAATGTACAGCCAAGATCACCATCTGTTGAATATGAAATGCTTGGATCAAGACATTATAGCTACATTTCCCCAAACAGCAGGGACAGCAGTCTTTTTTGGAAACGGTATCACAGCAGGGTAGGCAAGCATTAAGATGGAAGCAAAAAGCTGTTCACTGAATTTTGGAGAGCAAATGACTTTATTGGTGCAATTGAACTGTATTTAAATTGTGCTGGATCTGTGAAGGACTTTAAACCAACCTCTAAATTAACATGTTGGATTTTTGACAGTTATTATAGAAGCATATTATTATTATTATTACTGCTAGCTTTTGGGGATCTAATCCCAAGTGGCCTCTTAGCTGTGGTATGTGACCTTTCAGCCTGAATAAAGGCAGAGATGGATTTTTATCACATTCAAACCTCCATTTCCTGAACTAGCTGATCTTTGGCAAACACTAATGCAGTAAAAGTGATTTCATTTCCATTTATTTTCAAATAGTGATTTCAGAAGGTAGATGAAATCCCTAGCTCATGAGGGTAATGGCAGTTGTTTGTTTATGCAGTTACTTTTTTTTAATTTCCTTTTCTTCCATTGTAAAATTGGAATGTAAAAATCAGGACTAAATCTTCAGCATTCAAATAATCAGCAGTTCAGATAGTGTCAGAATCATATTGAAATTCAGAAGGATTAGAAAATAAATTTTGTCCCTTTCCTTCCTACCCTCTGATTTTACTTCAACAACTAAGTTATCCAAGCATTACAGCTGCTCTTAGCAGTGCTGATAGGTTTAAAAAATAACTTAAAGCAATGTAAGGGTGTGGGGAATTACAGTGAGAGGTGCTATATATTTTTGCTTTTGAAAGGCTTTTTAACGTTATGTAATATTCTCCTAAGAAAACAGGTTTATGATGATTGAGGCTGGTATGAAAGAGGATACACCTGTTTGAAAATGTTTTCTCAGAACAGTTGGACTTGTTTTACTGTACTAATCTAGAGAGATTTGTCCAAAATCTGAACTTGCTGAGCATTTTCATTAATGAGAGTGATGATAGAAGGGAGTACTCTTATAATGTATTAATATTATTCTGGGAGGGACTTGGAATATTCTAGAGCATAGGAACAGAAATCAAAGTGATCCAGGAAAAAAGGAAAAAGAAAAATCAAAAAGAGCCAAGAGGATTCTGTATCAGGTGCATGATGTAGACTTTCCTCTCGACATTGTACCAGTGAGAATCAAGTAACAGTTAAGTGAAAATAAAGAGTGATGAGAGTGAATGGTCGCGTCTTCCAGCACAGCTCCTCTCGAGTTCAGGCCCAGGCCAGGGGTACCTACACCCCAGTTCTGACTCCACTGGCACCCAGTTCACTCACACTGGCTTCCTCTGTAGCTGGTGTTCCAGGGTCATAGTCTGTAGGAGGCTGGTGTGCAGGTTCTCTGATCTGATTCCAGTATTGTTGGCCCTGATGTTCACTTACTCGCATTCAGGTCTCTCTGGTATACAGCACGTAATCTTTGCAGCTCACACTCAAATAGGAAAGAGAATGCAAATACAAAGAGAGGTTGTTAGAAAACAGATTAAATAAGAAAAAATAGAGAAAGGTAGGGCAAACTGTAGTAATCAGAATTGTATTGACCAGCTTCATTCTATACAACTGTCTCTTTTATATTCTTTACTACTTATGCCCCCTCCTTGTTCCTCCTCCTTCTTCTTCCAGTTGAGCAACTCCACAGATTTGCAGAGTGCTGCAGTTTCTGCAGCCCCCCAGTCTGGTCCTCCTTGGTTCACAGTTGTATCAGCTCAAGCAAAGTTAAGCCTTTTTTTCTTCCCTACCTTCCTTCTTATTTCATTTGTATACATTCATAGTATTCTTACCTTTTATTTTTTAGTATTTGGAAAAAAATTAATCAGTTTAATTAATTACTCTGTTTTCTGTCCACTGAGGATGCTTCCAATTGTGTTAATTTTGGCAAGTAAAACAACAGAGAAGAGCTGAAGAGCAAGAACTACAGAAGAAAACTAAGCAATTTTTTTTTAGTTGAAAGCTCTAAAGCAAAGTAATCAGGAGAATATTTCACTTCCTCTCTTTATAGTTAAAGTTTGTTGTAGAAAATACTTTTCACTATACAAAGATGAGTTACTTTATGCTGCAGTTGAAGAGAGCTGAAATTGTGGCCAAAAGACAGTGCTTTTCATGTTTTGAACCTTAATTGTTTCAAAATAGTGTTTACTATTTCTGTTGCCTTCTCCAAAATTCAGGATCACATTGTCACCTCAAGGCTGTTTAATTTCTTTTAAATACATTTCTAGTGAAAGATTTCAGGCTAATAATAATTGCAGCTGAATAGTTTTTGTAGGATTGATGCCAAAAAAGTCTATATAACACTTTACAGGATGTTAATGAGAAAGCCTTTAAAATCAGAAACTATTGGAGCTCTTCTACCAGGTGAAATGTGGAAGCCAGAAAATGCCAGTTCAAGATGATACTTGTAGTATAGTTGCCAGAAGTTTAGCTGCATAGTAGGCAATAGTGAACCATGAATTTGCACACTGCGAGGCAAAGAACGGTTCTGTTCTGTTCTGTTCATCTTTCAGGATCTGAATCACTGTAGGGCCAGCTCTAAAACAACATACCTTTCTCCTCAGCCTGGCTTCTTAGGACTTGTAATAGTCCTGCTTTTCAGTTTCTTGTGAATTCAGAAGTGTTGACAGAGGGAAGACAACTTTCTGAAATGGAGAAAGCAGACACATTTGAAGACAGAAGGTTTATTTCATTTAGGTCATCAAATTTCTATGAGAGTCTTCAGACTTTCAAAAAGCAAAGTTTTGCTGACATAATTACTAGCAAATCAACCACTCATCTGATAATGTTGTGAAATATGTCATGGCTCATGTCTCTGTGTGTACATAAGTTATAATATTATGACAGCAGTGCTGTGTTTTTACATTGCTGACATAGCCCTGTTCAGTTTATATACAGATTGTTATTGTGAGCTTGTGATGTAATTCAAGACTTTTGTTTTGTGAATTTAGAAAAATCTTTGTCTCATTTTCCGCCTTTAACAAAATATTGATTATCAATCACAGTGTATTGTTTCAAATCATTTTTCTTTTTAGGGAAGGAGCAGATAGTTGACTGGACATAGAATATTTCCATTATGCTAAAAAAATATATATTTTTGCTTAATAGCTTTCTATATTATAAATCATGGCATTCAGTTATTTCTTCTCTGCTTTCCAGTGGTTTTGTTTTTCTTTGTGTTTGTTTGGTTGTTTTTTTTTAGCCCTAAAAGGAATGTTACATAATTCTGAATTTAACATTGAAGTATGTGAAAATGAAAATACTTCATGGAGAGTATGTACATTCATCTATTATTCATTATGGAGTTTAAAACTAATCTAGTTCTCAAGTATTTGACAGTTTAGTACTGTCAAAATCTTGGAAGCAAGCAGCTGTTTAGTTTGGATAGAGTAAATATTTTTCGATGAAATCCCAAAATAAAATAATCCTCTTTATTAGGTACAATATTTTTTACAGTTCTCTTTTACAGTAATGGTGCATTTTAGCCTGTTTTGTAAGTGTAAATAACCTGACTGTTGTTTCTCTTAATGACTTGCGCCGTGCTCAGAAGAGGAGAAGGTGACAGTAATTGAGATACTGACACATACAAAGTGAAGTGACCAAAGCTAACACTCTGTGAATTACTTAGACTATAATTAGAGTTGCGTGATGATAGTCTAAATGTTGGTGTACCACTCCTAATAAGGCTCAGCTTTTTAAAGGCAGAACCTGCAGACCTTCACAGGGCCTGCAAAATTGACCTGAGTATATGCAGAAAACTTAAGTCCTCCTCATTATTTCAGGGTGCTTTTCTCCACAGACCTTGTCTGTACATGTCCTCATTACATCATATTGCTGAGGTCTGCAGGCATTCATCCAACTTCCAGATGGGTTATGGTTTTCTAGCTGCCATCCCTGTTAAATATCCACTGTATCTGTAAAAGAAATCAGTTGAGAATGTATTATTTTCTTCTTGCATATTTCCAGTGTGTGTATGAATGTATATGCTCCTTTACAAAGCAAATATTTTAACTCATCATTTCAAATAGATTCAGTCATTCCCTCCCAATAACGGAAAATAAAGGGAATGCATTCCAAATTTATTTGTAGGAATTTTGGCTCAGAACTTAGATCTGACTAACAGATGTTACTACATCATTAGCTAGGAAGATGAAAATAAAAATAAAAAGAGCAAAATTAATATACATTTGAATGACTGCATAGCAGTCTTCTGGTGGCTGAGTGTTGGTTAATCATATATACCTTTGATTACTTCACCATTTTTAGACTTCTTTTATTGCTATCAAGGAAAATAAATATTTTGATTAGTAAAGCAGCATAGGAAACTCTGGTGCAAGGTGTAAACGAATGTACCTCTATACTAACCTCTCTTTCTGCATTTTATTTTGTGTATGCTGTGACATGATTATGGCATTAGGAACCTGTTACCTGTGTCTGAGCTTTTAGTATTGCCATCATCTGTTTCAAGTATCCAGGAGACTGGGGTTTCACTTGTAGTTTGGATCTCAGATTATTTCTAAAAATAGCATTAAATATATAATTGCAATAGATATCAGGTGAATTTAAAGCTCTTTTGAGTTCATGACTTGATTCTTTTCTAGGGTTGTGGAAGAAGAAACAAATATATATGATCCATCTAACTAGCCAAATATCACGGTGGCATCTCCATTAGCATCTCACTGCCAATTCCTGAAAGCATATGTATGCTCTTAGTAGAGTATTTGAATTCAGGGCGTATAACTGCATTACATTTCAGTTTAGAAATTCACCCCTAATGAGTCAAACTACTCAAAACTACTTGATCATTTATATCCACATTTTCTGAGTATAAGAGAATTGGCAGGACAAGGGGAAATGGTTTTAAGTTGAGGGAGGGAAGATTTAGGTTGGATGTCGCAGGGAAATTCTTTACTATGAGAGTGGTGAGGTGCTGGAACAGGCAGCCCAGAGAGGTTGTGGGTGCCCCATCCCTAGAGGTGTTCAAGGCCAGATTGGACGGTGCCCTGGGCAGCCTGTCTAGTATTAAATGTGGAGGTTGATGGCCCTGCATATGGCAGGGGGATTGGAGATTCATGATCCTTGAGGTCCTTTCCAACCCTGGCCATTCTGTGATTCTATGTGAATTTCTGTTGACACATATAATGCTGACATATTTCTAATAGAAAGAGAGATAATTCTTCAAGATACCTAGTATGGTAGAAAAAAATAAAAATAAAAAAAAATCAATGAAATCGAGGTTAAGCTTCAGGAATGATAGAAACATGAGGTGCTGTGAGGGTGTGTGCAGCCTTCCCATTTCCTGTGCTTGATTAACAGATACTGATACTCAGAAAAGTTCAGCATTTGCATAGGAAGATTGGATAAGAAATCCTGCATATAAACATCTTAATGATCATTGTGTGCGTCTGTTCCTTAAGATGCAATAATTTTCACAGTATTGCTCAAGCCTGCCATGTTTTTGTAGATACTCTTCATTCAATTCAGAGTGAAGGCTTGTTCCCTCATGTTGCCATTTGACTTTAGAAGTGCAAGCATGAGACATGGCTATCTGTAGTCCTGATTTTTTTTTTTTTGTTAGTTTTTTTCTTTTCCCCATGTATTCTTCCTCGCCTCCCCCTCCAAATTAATACTTTCTTCTAACATGGAAAAATTCCCTTTTGAGACATGCCTGGAGTTCTTGCACCTGCTTTCCCTCTCTACCTCTTAAACATAAAATGCTTTCTTTTTAGAATTCTTAACACTCAAAGCTACTTCTAAGCCACAAGGAAGCAAATTCACTTTCTTATTAAACAAAACCATGTTACAGGAATTAAGCAAATACAAACAAAATTGCAAAAACCCTGCTACTTTTTGTTTTGAAAGATTTTTATTGTTTTTTAAGTATTTTTATAATGTAATCAAGAAGGCCAAGTTAATCATATCAAATACAGGAAAAAAAAGTCTAACATTATGTGTCCTGGTAGTTCACAGTTTCTAGTAATAAGAGTTGAACTTGCTTAGGGGCATCCTGAATCTCTTCCCAATCTTCAGTTCAGAAAAATGTACCTGAAATATTGTTGCAAAGCAGTATTTTGCTCTCCATCTCTATTTTGTTTTATTTTATTCTATGATAGAAAGGATGGGAGAAAGAGATTAAAATCTTGAGGGAAGTCTCTGGTGAAGGCTGTTCATTCCTAATCTAGCCTCTTGATAGTGAGATATAAGACACTGGCTGGGTAGTAGTGGTGACTGCTTAAACATTAGTGATTATGGTGAAGGCAGAACCTGATTTATTATAATAAATACACATTCTGTGAAAATTGATGTCATATTTAATTTTATTTCTGTGTTTCTGAGTGCACTTATTATTGGTAGATATGGGATGGGATTAGTGCCAGTTCAGGGTAGAGTTTATTTACATATCCGTAACGTGGGAGGGAATACAGATTGGCAAGATCATTAACTAACTGTTAAAAGTGATTTCAGATGTCTTAGAAAAGTGTGAGTTTGTCTGATAGAGAACAGCAGATAAGATAGATGACTAAAGACAGAATAGATCTGCAGTTAGCGTATTTCATATACTAAGAATGTTTCAACAGTTCTATCCTTTCACACAGCATAACAGGTAGTGGAGATAGTGGAGGGTGAAGCATCCAACATGTGTGTTGCATAACCCAACAGTGTACATGTACACTGGCCAATTCATGGAAAATTATGTTCTCTCAGAAAACTTTATAAAATGAATTTTGTCTCTGATATTTGTCAGTTTGTTAGCATTGTTGCTGCTTTTTTTCTGGGGGACACTCAGCAGAGTCTCCCTGAGAAAGCTAAAAAAAAAAAAATAATCTATAAAAAGACTGCTACTTCTGTTGCAACTGAAAACCAGAAAAATGTGACTGCATGCAGGGAGATATGCTTCAATTAATTGGGAAAGATGACAAAAAGTAATGTCAGGGTTGCACATCTGACTTTGTTTATGGGATCTTAATGTAAAATTTGTCCTTTCTATGCTTTTTGTTGTTCCTTTCTATAGATTCCATTGAAAGTATTGTTTGTTTGCTTTTCTTTGTTTTAACGTGGGTGATCATTTGAATTTCTAAGAGTTGTGATAGTTTTCTTTTTCGTCTCTTCTATTTACATAAATATATGTACTGTAACATCAATCAGTTGAATATACATAATTGCGGAGTACCAAATAAGTATGGATTCAACTCTGCAAATTAGAGAATATGGGAAACAATGTCTTTGTTCTTTGCTTGTTCAGCTATTAGAATAATGCATTTTCTGCTAATTAACTGACATGTAGAAAATTACCATACAACAGAGTTAAAAATTGTTGTCCCGAAATGTGCTGGCAACATTGCAGCACACTTGAAATCTTTTGAACACTAAGGCAAAAGGAGATGGCAATAAGGAAACTAAAGGGAAATACTTCAAAGGAATTAAGGACTAACTCTGCAAGAAGGCAACAAAGCCAGCCACCCAGCTGAAGTATCTCTACACCAGTGCATGCATCTCACGAAATAAACAGGAGGAGTTGGAAACTACTGTGCTACAAGGAAACCATGACATAGCTGCTGTCACTGAAACCTGGGGGGATGGCTCCCATGGCTGTAGTGTGGCTACAAGGTGTTGAGAACGGACAAGTCAGGAAGGGGTGAGGAGGTGAGGAGGCATTGCCCTCTACATCAAGAAAGTAGGAGTGTGGAAAGCTCTGCTGAAGAATGGCCATGAGCAAGTTGAAAGCATATGGCTGAGAGTTACAGAGACCAAGGCAAAAAAAGAGAGCCTTGTGGCTGATGTCTAGTACAGGCCACCTGATCAAGCAAAGCTTGTTGATGAAACCGCCTTCTTCCATCTACAGCAGGTGTCATGATCGCAGGCTCTCATGCTTTTGGGGGCTTAAATCACACTGACATCTGCTGGAAAAGTAGTACAGTGACCTGTAGGCAAGTCAGGAGGCTCCTGGAATGCATCGAAGATAACTTCTTGAGCCAAGTAATAAACAGCCCTACTAGGGAGCACACAGTACTGAACCTATTGCTCACCAATGTCAGTGAACTGATTGGTGATACCAGGATTAGGGGCTGCCTGGACCATGCAGTGGTGGAGTTCACACCATTAAGGGATAAGTTCACACCACTAAGGGATATGTGGTGTGGTCAACATGCCTGAGGATTGGGATGCCATCCAGAGAAACCTAGATAGGTTTGAGCAGTGGACTCAGGAGAATCTCATGAGGTTCAACAAAACAAAGTGCAAGGCTTTGCACCTGGGTCACTGCAACCCCCACTATCAATACAAGCTGGGGGACAAAAGGATTGAGCACAGCCCTGTCAAAAAGAACTTGTGAGTACTGGTGGATGGCAAGCTGGACAAAAGCTGGCAATGTGCCCTCACAGCCAAAAGCCAACCGTATCCCGGGCTGCATCAAAAGAAGTGTAGCCAGCAGGGTGAGGGAGGTGATCCTACTCCTCTACTCTGCATGGGTGAGACCTCACCTAGAGTACTTCATCCAGATACGGAGTCCTCATTACAGGTGAGACATGGACCTGTTGGACTTCATCCAAAGGAAGACCAGAAAAATGATCCAAGGGATTGAATGCCTCCCCTATAAGGAAAGGCTGAGAGTTGGAGGTACTCAGCCTGGAGAAGAGAAGGCTCCATGGACATCTGATAGCAACCTTTCCGGTACCTAAAGAGGGGCTACAAGAAAGAAGAGGACAGACTCTTTAGCAGAGTCTTTTGTGTTAGGACAGGGGGAAATGGTTTTGAAATAAAAGATAGGAACTTTAGATTGTGTATAAGAAAAAATGTTCGTTAGAATAAGGGTAGTGAAGCACAGGAACAGGTTGCTCAAAGATGGTGGTGGTGGATGCCCTGTCTTTGGATACATTCAAGGTCAGGCTGGATCAGGCTCTAAGCAAACTGATATGTCTGCATATGTCCCTGTTCATTGCAGAAGTGTTGGACTAAATGGTCCTTAAGTGTCACTTCCAACTCTAAGGATTCTGTGATTTTATATACGTAATGTGGTGACTTATTTGCATATAATCCTAGCAGTATAGTGTCAGATTTGATCAGATTACTTTTACTGACTATTACTGTCCTGGTATTAACAGGTCATTCTTTTGTATCATCAAATACTTTTTACAAAATCAGTCTTCTCCAGATGTTTTAGTGTTGGCTATCAGGTATAACTAATTCTTTTTGGCAGGCATAATTCTAATTTGTATGAAAATCCAGATAGAAAGGAAAGTAATGTATTTGCTGAATTGGAGAAAATGTTCAGTCAATTATACTCCTGCAAGATTTATAAGAACTAAAGTGAGTTCAAATTTGAATTGTCAGAGGAAATTTTACATGCATTAACTGCTCAGTAACATCCATCCCATGTAGTTAATTATGTACTGGGTTCTAAACCACATCTCCAAAGCAGCGTAAAAAAGTTTTCCTAAACTGCCATTCACAGACATTGCTGTCAGTTATATATGTAAAGGACTTGTAGTTTTGAAGATGAGGACTTGCAAAAAGAACAAACGTAATGTTAATACACCTTTATACTCTCCTAGCAATTCATATTGCAGTAAGACAGAACTCTCTCTATTACCTCACGTGTATAGCTAATCAAGTGTTTCAAGTCATTTAAGGTTAACAAATTGCATATGCACATCCCTGGGTATTTGATATAATTTTACTTAGTAAGATTTAAAAAACAGAAAACAAACAAAACAAACACACACACAAAAAAAACCCAAAATAGGAAAACATAGTTTAGTACAGAAGTTTGGAGTGCTGTCTCTAGCATGAATCTCATTTTGATTCACAATAATATTACATACTTTTGCAAGATAACTCCCATCAATTAGGAATTGTTAATGTTATAAAAATAGCATCAATTACTAATACAAAAAAAAGTGGATCAAAATGCATTTAAAACTATAAACAGACAATTTAAAAAATAAAAAGTTGCATTTATCTTCAAGGATTGAAATTTTAACTTCCCTATTGAATCTTCTCATATGCCTTATCAGAGGTACACGTGCCAGGAATATTTCAATATTCAAGGAAAATTAAACCAAATTTATCAAACCCATTCTGTAAGATTTTTCTGTTTGCTTGCGTGTATGAACGTTGTCCCCTAAGAGTACAGTGAAATGGTAATTCTATTTGCAGTGTTCTGTTCTGATCACGATGGCAATGATACAAAATGTTTATTGGATTCAGAATGCTGTTACAGGGTCATACCTTTGCAGTATGTATATTTATGTCTATTTTAAATGAGTCTTCTTTGTTCAGTGATGGTCTACAAAGGCAGAGTGGAGAGACAGCCACATTGTAAATATAATATAGAGTAACTTTAGGTTTTCCCAGAGGTTATGTTATAGGGGCAGACATTTGAAGGTGAGAAGATCAAAGACGAGATAGAAAAACATGAAAGCGTTTGTTCAGCATGTTCAAATTGTGATCAAGTCTTCATGGTTTGAGGGAAAGAATGACAGAGGATAGAAAGAAAACTATCTACTCTTTGACACAGACCAGATGTGTTTGTCTGCAATTTCTGGGCTAGAAATAAAAATTAACAATAGAAATTATACTATTTCTGTATATATTCCTGGAGATTTGTTATTTTTTTGTTTTGTTTTGTTTTACATTCATCCGTGTGCTCACCATTGCCTATTGATATTACGTTTAAACAAGAAAAGCTTATTTTTTTCTATTGTGGGCAAATGGTGTAGCAGTAGCATTCTTTTGTCCAGTACATCTCACTAATTGCAGATACCGATCCATTTTATTTCATTTACAAATGCTACCTGTGTATAAAAATATATTACTGTGGATTCTGCCTTCCCAGGCATTTTAAGTAGCTACTTATTAAGGTTTAATTTGAGAGGCTCCTGTGCCTAATAAGGTTTCCATTTAGAATCTAAGCTTTGAGCTTAATAAAAGCTACGTGGTCTACATGTAAACACTTTGTAAATAGCATCTGAATAACAGGCAGGGACACACATTAGAAACTGCCAGAATTGTGTTTGTTGTGGCTACCCTGCTAGCTGCTGTCTGAACAGCTGAAGTAGAAATATATTGATCCACCAGTGCCAGCTGAAGCAAAAAATATGCCAACGTAGGGAAAAGTTAGAAATAAACACTAAAAATCAGTTTCTAGGATGTGTGTGTATGTACTGGTAGAGAAGCAAGACAGCCATTTAATTTGTGATCATGAAAAAAAAGTTTGCTTGTGATTTGATACAGAAATACAATTCTGAGTGTTGAAATGAGGATCTGTCAGATAATAATACTCTACGTTGTGTTACAGAATCACAGATTCTGGTACAACATTGCTTGAAAGTTTATTGCATTTGGACAATGTAATGAATTGCTAAAACATTATACTGAAACACAGATTGCTTCATATGAGTTAATAGAGCAGGAAGGTGTATGTGCTAGTGTAATTGTTTTATTTAGAAAATATCCCCGGGGAGTATCATGTGAGACTATTTAAATGAGAAAAATTCTTAATGGCTATTTATGGATTGAAAACTTCTAGTAACTTTTGCCCAACTGTCTAGTTTTGCTATTTGGTGAGAAACTGCATGTTTGTGTTTATTTGATCTAAGCAGATTATGTTTTACTCAGATAAACTGAAAATAATCAAATGCATGTTAATACTCACTAACAAAGATTAGTGTGTTTTGTGGTATAGAAAAGTCTTAAGGAAATTAGAACTACTAATAAAAAAACCTTTAGATTCTGTTGTTTTTTAATGAAGTTTTTTATGGATCGATTTCTAAATAAGCTGAAGTCTTTCCATAACGTGCCTTTCCTAAACAGAGATCTGTAGTAAATCTACGATATGGACATACAGATATGAGTATAGTAAAACTGTAATACGGCTTTCAGGCTAGGCATCAATCAAATGCCTTTCTCATTTGCTTTTCTGTTTTTTTTGGTTTCTTTTCATTTTGTTGTTGTTGTTGTTTGTTTGTTTTGCATACAGTAGTAGAGTAAAATATTAGAGAGAGATATAAGAATAAATTCTACTGTCTGTTTCGCTAACTATTTAAGTAGCACGTCACACAATAAGACAAAAAAAAGGCATAAAAAACAAGGAAAAATGCAATTAAAATTCGAAAAAAAGAAGTCAAGAAGATATCTTGAAATGTTCTAAAGATTTATTTATTTTTTTTTTCCCTGGAAATAAAGCTGCACCGATCAGTTTAATCTTATTTTAATTTATTGATTACTTCAGGGAAATAGAGTTGATTCTTTTTCAGCTATGATAATTCTTTAGAAGAAAGAAAATCTTCATTAAGTAAAAAAGACTATTAAGTAGGAAATTAGAAGGATACTGCAACATGTATACCTGTATAGTAATATAGATTTTTCAGTTTTCTAAGTAATGTCAGAGCAGAGTTGTGATTTAAAATGCAATAGAAGATATCTGTTGGGTAAGTAATGGGTAAATAGGTGTCACAGATGTGGTAAAAATCTCTTAATGACAGCAGGAATTACATTTCCAAGCAGACATGAATGTGACTCTATTACTCTTCTATTACAACAAGTGAAATGGAACATGTACTTCCAGTGACCTTGTAGGAGTAAGGGATGGAAGAGTAAGGTAGTTAAAATAAAAGTTTACTAGGATTTATAATAAATTCAATAATGTTTGAGCCTAAAATATAATGTTTTCCAGAGATGCATTTTAATCTTGCTTCTGGGAGAAGGAAAATTTTCAACAAACGCATTCAAGTAACTGTCTGGAAGATCAATAATGTTACCTTCTGGCCAGCCAAAGAGTCAAAGTGTTTTTTTCGTTGTTGTTTATTTGCTTGTTTGTTTGTTTAAATTATTATTATTATTATTAAATAAATACTGATACTGCAATCCTTGCAGGTAAAGGAATTAGTGGTGGTTATGGATGCTTAAATGTGCATAATGACACTTATTAAATTCTTCCTGACAAATACTTCTCTCTGAAGAGTTGAAGTCACAAAACTCTTAATGTAATTTATGTAGTTAACTAATGGGACATATTGAATGAGTATTAGCTTAGTCAAACTGCTTCTAATACTCTTGTAACTCATATGCTTCAGAGACTAGGGATAAGCTAACAAAAGTAGAAAGGAACTGGAATAGGGGAGGAACTGCTTTTGAGCCTTTGTGACTAATGTAGAACCCTCATGAGTCTTCAAAATATCGGACATGGTTCGTGAAATAAAAAGTTGGCAAAACAAATGGCTACCGTTCATTGTGTTACTTTTAGATCATGATAATAAGTGAATGACAGCTCTTATTTCCTCATAGCAATCACATCTTAGAATAATATGCAAGAGTTTCATTTGTGAAATTATGGAAACCAACTAGTTTGAAATTCACCCAGAAACAAAGAGTCAAGTATTCCTGCTCAGGCTGACAGATCTCTTGTCATCTTATATTTACTTTAAAAGACTTTATTGCAGGATATTGAATAATGAATATAATATTGAATATTGAATATATAATATAATAGCTGATGGCTGTGGACTTAATGCCATTAATCTGTTGAGAACAAGGTGGTAATAAGCACAGTTTTAGTCCTTTGAGGGTCAAAGACTTTATTAATACACAGCTGAATTTAACCATCTCTTATTTTGAATTGTTACTGAAAGTGTCATACCAGTTAATTAATTTAAATAAGTACTTGATATTGAACCCTAGAGAAATTGTTGATTATTATCGCAGCTCCAAATTTAGTGTTTGCTTTTGAGTTTAATTAACAGCATTATGATTTATGTCATAGAAGAGCTCCAGGCCTTGCCATTTTCAAACAAAAAAACTTAGCACTGCTTTGTACTGACAGTACTGGTGCCAGACAGAGCTTTTATGAGTCGTTCACACAGGCAAATAGAAGAAACCGAGAGTATTATTTCAGCTCTGAAAGTGGGATTTAGGCATACGTGCCTAGGAAGCAGGTTCAGAAAGCTAATCTTTTAGTAGCTACCTTACTCTGATTGTGTTTTGAGTCACCAATTTACCTATGAACCTAGGTTAAGATTCAGAATTACAAAATGATTTTGTCTAGAAATCCATGCTCCAATAACATCCAGAAACAAGGAAGAAAAGTGCTGTTAAGTTCAGGATGCTCCTAAAACATACAAACTTGACAGCACATAGCTTAAATTAGAATAGAAACCAGATATTTTTATTCAAGTGCAGCTATTAGAAGTTTTAAGTGCTATACTGAACCTAAGGTGATTCACATCCAAGCATTCATGTTTTTCTGGTGAGATTCATCATCATCCCGATATCTGTGCACTGTGAAACCACTGTCATGAGCTAACACAAAGAGGGAGGTGACTCTTGACTACACCGCTAGGCATTCAGTTGACAAAGATATCTGCTGTCTAAAATCTGACCACAAACCCTTTCTTCACCTTTCAGAAGAAAGCTTACTAGAGGGTAAAAGTAAAAAACAGCTGGGATTAAAATCTCTTTTCTGGAATACAAATTCTGTACTAAGATTAAGCTAAGCCTACACATTTTGCTTGTGCCATTTCCATTTTAGTTGTCTTTACTGATAATTTGTATATCAGAATATTTTCATGATAGAACTATGATTTGTTTCAAACCTGGAATGATAAAATCAGAATCAGTACTGAAGGTCATGGCAAATAGTAGAATTAAAAAGTTAATAATAATGCAAACTGTCATAAATTTCTTGTTCCGTAAAATATGTGGATAATACTTTAAAAATATGATATTGAAGTTCTACTTAAAATTGGTATGCATAGAAAAGCTCAGAAGGCATGTACTTTTGGGACAAGTTAAATATTTCCAATAACGTCTCTGTGACTTTTCACAGACAAATAAGCAAGTCTGAAAATGTCTGCTTTTGTTTGAAACTGCTCTCCTCCATATTTAGGCATTTCCACAGAAGCTCTTCTCTGTGTACAAAAATAAATAAATAAATAAATAAATAAATAAATAAATAAATAAATAGAAATCACTTATTTGATCTCCCATCAATGTATTCATTTTTATAATATGGGATATTCAAAATATGCATTTTAGTAAAATTGTACTTGGTTAGTGAAATAACTTTTTTTAATTAAGTTTGTGTAGTTACCGATAGTAAATAATTCAGTTGGGAAGTTAGTGTGAAAGGCTGTTTTCAAATTAGTCTCTACTCAGGTCAAGTTTATGTGTGTGTCTGTTACAAGCTACAAGATGTTAACACGTTCTGCATATCAGAATGTATGAGGTAGAATCCTTATGATATTTCAACTGTTTCAATTCTCTTTAGAAATTTTCTTGTTTAATGGAGAACAGAATGGCAGTGCAAATGCTTTGCTGTATTGGATAACAGATTTTCATGAAATAAGCTTACATATAGTTATTATTATTAATAGTATTTAAAACCAAATAAACAGAACTACCTGGACTTAGGTTGTTTAGCATTTCGTTTGATGAAAAAGAGCATGAAAAAGGTAATTATACTTTTTGAAATAACTGGCTTACTGTCTAGGACAGCTATTCGAAACATAATGTAAATTACATTATAATTGCATATCTCCTCTTAAGTAAAATTTGATTTCCTCTAAACTTTTATTTTCTTTATCACTTTAAAAAAGATGTTCTTCTAATATCCATCAGCCCTGTTCCAACAGCAAGTAGATATATATATAACTTGCTGTTTGTATTCTTAATACGATGGAATATAGTATATGTAAGTTGGAAAAATTATAGCAGACATTTGTTTTCTTGAAAACTGATTTTGCTTACAGATTATATACTGAGTTATTTGCAGTATTACTCCCTGATAAAGGGATTATTTTGCATTTGTATTACAGCCATTCTTTTGAATCCTGTATTAAAATCAACAAATAAATCACTACAACTTCAAAACTCAGTTTTGTGAATAAGACCAGAATTTATTTTGTTTCATCAGACTAGGTTTCTGGATTAGTGAGCTTTTAGGGGTTTAGCCCCTTGGCTCCAGAGTTAGATTTGTATTTATTGATACTTGTATTGATATAATTTTCATAAATTAGTGCACCTTGTTTTTTTAATAATTTGTTTGTATTTGTTATTTCTTTATATTTTTATTTGATAGAATTGTTTCAGTCTTGAAGTGTAGATAAAGCATCAAGAGATGACAAAACCATCCCATTTTTCAAAGTCATAACTTATTAAATCAGTAATTCAGCCTGGAAAAGAGGAGGCTCAGGGGAGACCTTATAGCTCTCTATAACTTCCTGAAGGGAGGTTGTGGTGAGCTGGGGTCGGCCTTTTCTCTCGTGTAGACAGTGATAGAACTAGAGGCAATGGTTTCAAACTGCGCCAGGGGAGATTCAGGTTGGACATTAGGAAATATTACTTCTCGGAAAGGGTGGTCAGGCACTGGAATGCACTGCCCAAGGAGGTAGTGGAGTCACCGAACATGGATGTGTTCAAGAGACGTTTGGATGTTGTGTTGAGGGATAGGATTTAGCTGGGGAGTATTGGTGATGGTTGGACTGGATGATCTTTTAGGTCTTTTCCAACCTTGATAATTCTGTGATTCTGTGATTCTGTGAGACCTCATTGCTCTCTATAACTTCCTGAAGGGAGGTTGTAGTGACCTGGGGGTCGGCCTCTTCTCTCGTATAATTGGTGATAGAACTAAAGGGAATGGATTTAAGCTGCGCCAGGGGAGATTCAGGCTGGACATTAGGAAATATTACTTCTCGGAAAGGGTGGTCAGGCACTGGAATGCACTGCCCAGGGAGGTGGTGGAGTCACCGACCATGGGAGTGTTCAAGAAACGTTTGGATGTTGTGTTGAGGAATATGGTTTAGCTGGGAAGTATTGGTAATGGTTGGACTAGATGATCTTCTAGGTCTTTTCCAACCTTGATAATTCTGTGATTCTGTGATTCTGTAATTAAATTATAAAAAATAAAATAAAAAAATAAAAAATAAATTTATTAAGTAATAAACTGCAGACATTTTTAAAATAATTAAAACAAGTGCTACTGAGAGTGAGACAGAATGCAAAAATTAGAAAATGCATCTTCCCAACTCTTTAATATCCTTTAGCTCCAGACTGTTTATTTGAGCAACCTGAAACAGCCTCTCCTCTATGAAATAAATTATGCTGTCTCACTGTAGTCTCTACAAAAGTTTTTTTCTCTTCATCACCTATAATTCTGGAGTTTTGGAGGCAGTAACACAGTTTTCCCTTTGAAATAAACATACTTCTCTTAACTAAGCAAGTGTAGTTGCACTTAAGAAAGGAGAGCTCTTCCTCTAAAGAGTTCCACTTGACCTATTGTTCACCAGCCAGAAGAGTGCACATACTGAGCAGCTTTACACTGTTGAATTGAATATACGTTATATGGAATTCATACCGCAAACTACAAACAAGCACTTATATTTTCTACAATGATGTTTCATTGTCTCTGTCTTTGTAATGTTAATGGCATAGATAGAGTAAAATATAGTAATAATTTTGATATCATCTTTAATTTACTTGTGTGAGGAAGATCTCTTATCTTTTTCAACACATAAATTATCTGTGATTTAGGTAGGCTGTTACTGTCAATGCATTGCCAAAGGAGTTTAGAATTGCATAAATCTTAATATCCTTTATAATATTTAACATGTAAAACACATAAATCTCAAGGGACATAATCTTGCCTTTATGTTCAATTGAAATTGTCAGATGCTGTCTTTGCAACAGACCTAGATCACTCAGAGCATTCATTTCAGATTTCTGACATGGCATTATCTTTGTTTTATTATTTTGAATTTGAACTTCTTATTGATTTCAAATCCTAATTCAGATAAACCATCTGCATGAACACAAATATTATAAACTAACTAAAAGAATTATTATTCCAGAGCATTGTATCTGAATTCTATTTTGTTATTTCAGAAGAAGATATAATTATTTTCAAACAGTTTTAGCTAGAAGCAAGACATTTAGTTTTGAACAATCTGTAAAACATACTAAATTCATGGAATCACCTGGAGACAGACATAGATATTATAATCTCTTGAAATTTAGTTGGTACAACATCTCTCCAGTGACTTTTAGACTTGTGGTTTTATAACATGGTATCACTCATAAAAGTGGAGAAATGTGTTACTTTAATATTTTTGGGGTGGATTGTCCATCTTTTTGCATAAGAAGCAAATCAAATATATGCAGCTATTCTAGTAAATGACTTTGATATGGATTTACACATTTACTTAGAGATATAGTTTTGAAATAGATAGTTTTGCAAATCTTTATTATCCTTTGACAATTATTTGCCCACTAGTTGCACTTGTCTAATGTTATCTGTAGAGAAAGAGGGATATGTGTGCTTGAGACAATAAATCTGAGGGTGAGGAAAAACATTTATGGTAAGTACTGAACTGTGTCAAAAACGAGATAACAGATTTTATCTGGGAATGATTGACATGAGAATTAAAAGTGTAGAAAATATGATAAAAATTCAGCCTATTAAGTCTGATTTCTTAAAGTAAAATAAAGGAGACCTGTCTTTCACAGACATTTTTTGAAGCATAAAAATTGTTTAAAGGACATCCTAATTTAGCCAGTTCACAAAGCTATCTGTGATGGCAGGAAAAGATTTTTTTCTTGAAATGCATGCTCTCTCTACCAGTAGCCATTCAGAGCCTTTTGTCTATTTATATTCATTATTGTTGCTGTAAGAACAGTGCTGTTTTTCATTATTTCATTGGCATGAGAAGCCCTGATTCAGTTTTGCTGTCAATTTTGACCCCTTTTTGTATCCTCTCTACTTTCACTGATGAAAAGCATTAGTAAACAGAAACAGAGAAAACCTCATAAAATACTTTTGCAGCTGCACAAAATCAGTTGTGCATCAGTTGTAATAAAACTCAGGACACAGGCATTTATACTTCATATCTATGTAGGATACAGCATGCACTGAGACTGTTCTGCTGTTTATTGTAATCCTACATATTTGGTCAGTTTTCACATACCTGATAGGAAAGAGATTTGAGAATATGCATAAATCAAAAAAAAAAGAAGTCTAACAAAAATTAGGATCTTCAAAATACCTTCATGCTTCAAGAGAAGAGAGAAATTAATGTTAATTTCAATGTTGATAAGTATTTTTTGTTAAAATGTTCTGAGGAACATTAATTATTCCAATTCCTTTCTTACCACTATTACTCAAATGTAAACAGATCATTTTTAGTTTTATCTACTCAGTCACTCATTTGTGATTTAAAATAGAATAAATCTGTGTGTGGCAATATAGTTATAGGCTATGAGTCAAATTAAATTAACTAATTTTAATAAACTATTCATGAGTATTTACCACTGTGGACTGAGAGTTTATTCACCATGCTTAATGCATCAAAATCAGAGGTAATTTTTTTTATCAAGGGACATCAAATATGACCATCAACACTGTCTGATTCTCACTCCTAGACCAAGAAGTAGCTATATGTGATTCCTAGTTTCTGGTAGAACTTCAGGAAGATTCCATTCTTTTTAATAATTCTCCTGGAATTATTATTACATAAATCTACAGACAACAGTGTTTGTTCAGGGGCCTGATATTTGGCACTGTTTTTTTCAAGTTGAAACTTAAAATTTGACCTAAGTAAAAGCCATATGAACTATCTAATAGTCAATCTATGACAAAAAAAAAAAAAAAAAAAAAAAAAAAAAGTAGCACTCCACTGAACAGTGCTTTACATTCACAAGTACCATAGTCTGAACTAACTTCTCTGTTATAATCTTGGAAAAAAATCAGAGATATAAAACATTGTGCAGGGAACCTTATTTTTCTTGAATATTTTCCTTTTTGGGAAACTATATTCTAAATGCCTGGAATATTCCTGGGCAGAGTATGCAATGTGTGATCTCCCATTGTGATGTACTCCCCATTGTGATGGCAATAGAAGGCAGTTTCATAAAAGAAAAACAATACATTTATTAAAAAATTGTTTGAAATAATCACCAAAGTCTTCAATGTACTTCCTCATTTTCATATTTGTCTATCAGGTTAGATTAGAACTGCAGACTGTATAATATTCCTGTCTGATTCAGTCTGACAAATTTCTTTTCATCTTTTAATTTTTTTGTGGTTTTGTGCCCACCTCCTGTGTTTGACACCTTAACTTCTAGATTGCAATGTTTTGTTCAGATTTTCAGAGTAACCATTACTGGTTACTCTGGCCACTGCAGCTGATATTGAGTATATTAGCAGAAAGGAAACTATAGACTTATACTGGACATAATCAAGAAGATGACATTTTTTTTCTAATACTGTAATCAAGATATACATATAATACCCTAATCTCTTCAATAAGCAATGAAGCAGTATTCCAAAATATACATACTGTGTTTGTTTCAGAAATCTGGAGATGTCACAAACTGAGGAATAACAATATTTTGTGAGACATTTAATTTTAGGGATGAATGTATATACCAGCATCTAGGCTAAGTGAAAACTTACTAATTTTAATGTTGTGCTGCAGAATGCAAAAGAAAAATTGCAATAGTAAATGCTCTTAAACCAAGAGAATGGATTCATTAAAGAGTGCTTCCACTAGAGTCACTTCTTACAGAAATGATTCCTTCTTTACTTTGCATCTAGGAAGCATCTCACATTTTGGAGGAATACCTCAAAGGATCTGTAGAGGAATAGAGCTCAACTGTCTAGTCAAGTGGTTAAGGAAGTCTGAAGAAAATCTTAACTAGTATCTGGTGAAGCAACGAGAACTTAGCAAGTTCATTTAAGTAATGAGTGAGTTCTTGGCTAATACACTCACTTAAATACTACAATTCACCGAGATTCAATTCTACTTGTAAGTTAAAAATTTTACTTCACCTCCTCTAGATGATGAATTCAATTCTGTAGATTACTCAAGGTCAAGGCAAGGGATCATATGCAATACAGGCTTCATTATATTCCCACTCCCACTAGAAGGATTGATTGAGATTGCTGTTTCTCAGAGCTTTGGGCCTACATTTGCAAGTAAAACTTGATTTTTTCTTCCCTGTTTTTGTTTCAGTCAGACCTTTTCTATTCTTTTCATTAGCTAAATCATCCAAATAAAAATGTATGTTATGCTTTTCCATTCTATAGTGAAATAAAGTGAAACTTCTATTTTTTTTTTTAATATCACTACAATGCAAGTGTATGATTACAGTCTATCTACTGTACAAGCATAAGGGGAATTAGTGCTGTGCTTAATTACTAATGGACCATAACCCAGATTAATCTGTCATAAGTGTGTAACCATTCTGAGCTGATATTTGTAATTAATTCACTAGCAGTAATCTGCACACACTGCTCAAAAATCAATAAAAAATTAATGAAAATAAATCCCTTTGAGCAGGACATAAATCATATTGAGAGATTCATTATCTTTCTCTGTTTGTCTCTCTGTTTTGAGGTGTGAATATTTTTCCACATGCTTGCTATTAAGAAAGAAAGAAGGAAGGAAAGCCGCTCCCTCTCCCCTGCATCATCTCAGTGAGAAAAATTAGGACTTATGAAAAATATGAATTAATCAGAATTTATTTAAAAAAGCTTCAGTCTTACTTAGGTGGGTATTATTTAGGAATGGATTTTACCCCTTCTTAGTTAAAAAATGTGAATTACAGAATAATTGATATAAAGATCAGAGCGACACTGGCTCAGACCACTGAGATGCAATAAAAGCTATGACTCAATAACTAGTTAATCAGTAAAATATTTCATTTTTATGTGAAAGACGAAAACATTACCATTTTTACCTAAATTGTATGACTTTGTATTTGTATTGTGCTCTAGGAAGATTAGTTTAAAGAAGATAAAGCATTACATGTTATGAAATTTATTTCATTTCTTCAAGAGGATACTTCAGACAAAAAGAGAAATGTGCATTAATATAAGTCTATTTTTATTTCTATTTTTAGAATTCATGTGGATCATGCATCTTTGAACTCCACTAAAGTACTGAAAATACATTTTTGTATAATTTTCAACTCAACTGAATTTGATTTGGTCTGCTTTTGGTCTGCTTTTGGTCTTTTTTTTTTGGTCTGAATATGATTTGATTGCTCTTCTTAACATTATTGCTTAAAATTACAAATTTGTTTATTTTTAAGATAAATATGTATAGTATAAACAGATACGTGAATATTTTTTTTCCATTGTGCGAGATAAGGTTCTGTTATTATGACATAAAAGCCTAAATGGAGCTTCCTGTGGCAGATGCTTTCTTCATTTTACAACATAACATCTTTTTGATGGTTGCTAAAAAGACAAGTAGTCATAAGATATTTGTTTCTGCTTCATGCTTAGCTCCACATTTTTTTAGAGAATCATTTGCATGCAGAGCATTGAGAATTTTAAGTTCTTCCTTCTCAAATATCTCTGCAATATAAATTAAAGGAGCTTTAGCTTTCACTTTGAGGGTCTGTAACTTACAAAAAATATCAGGTCATACAGAAAACCTCTTCAGAAAAGGAGTAATTCATTTTTTTTATGAAAAAAAAGTCACTAATATTTAGCATATGATATTATATAATGTTTTACTCTGTATGTGCAGGAATTAAATAAGGCTCAGAATATAGAAATGTATTGCTATAGGAAGTACAATTGTATGAATTCAGGAATGCAATGGTCTGATTAAGACCATCAGTTCAAGTAAGTACCTTGTGCACATGAACCGTATAAGAAAAAAGGAACTCATTGAAAGTTATGAAAGTGTGAAAGCAAAACTTCATTTCAGTTCAAATTTTTGTCCATAGTCGTAACTGATTCAGTTTTGCCTTTCTTTCCTCTTATTTGTTATGATAAATAGTTATGCAGCCATGAGTGAGGATGTATATGTATGTTTTTTTTCAATTACTCAAGCTTTTAACCTATATATTCATCTTTCAGTACAGATGCTGAGTATTCTCTGAGATAGCTGTGAAATATCAACATCTTTTTGTATTCAACATCTTTTGAAGTTTCTGAATGGATAAAATGTATTTGTTGTTACTCTCTAAAAAACGGCAGTAATTCCCTAAGGAAGTTTCCTTATGGATGAGATGGGCATAAATTGCAGTGAAATGGAAAATCATGTAATCTTCCTTATCTCTCTTGTAGCAAAACCACTGTTTTCCCTACCTGGTGTCCATTCTCAATAAAGAAAATGAAGTATGAAATATTACCAAGAAATAAAATAAAGGGGTGGTACAATATAAATGCTTATATAAGCTAATAATGGCTGCTAGGTAGGTATTCTTCCCTCCATGCTCCTGCGGTCCCATTGCTTTGGTATGATTATCAAGGAAATTATGTTGACTTTTGAGTGCTGATTGGACTTTTCTTGAGTCATCTTTAAAAGAGCTGACATTCTAATTGCTCTGTGAATTGATTCAGCTCAAAGTTTGTTAAACACTGACATGTTTTACTGAAAAAAATAAAGGTATGTAATTTGACAGTAGTGGCAGATTAATACTTCAGCATCAGATTGGCAGAACAATTTAGACAGCTTACATGTGTTCTACATCTTAATGTCTGTGCAACTTCAAGAAGCCATGCAAAGTCCTACTTTTCTGAAAGACACATTGCCATTTCACTGATAGAAATAAATCAGGCTATCAAAGAGTTAAAGGGATTATGAGGCTTGCAACAATTGCATTTAAATCAAGAAAATTAAAATCTAGGGAATTTAAGTTCAGAATGGTGTATTTTGTATATATAAGCTTGTAGTTGTTAATTCTCATTCATTATGCATATGTTATTGGTCTTCTGAAACAAAAGGATAAAACAAAGCCACAACTATAAGATGAAAACAAATTAAATGAGTGAAGGCAATGTGTTTCTGGTATGCTTTCTTTTGCATTACCATGTAATCAAGTAATGAAATTAGTATTTCTCTAGAATTCATTATTTTGAATTTCATTTCCATTACCGTATGCAACCTACATTATGATACTGTACTGACAACCAGTTGATTAATCTGACTTTGGCCTATAACAGAAAAACTTGGGTTTTTTGGTCAAATAAATAAATAAATAAATAAAAATCTTATAAGAAGAAAATGATCTTTAGAGAGTCTCATTAAACCATTTTCAGGCTTAATGGGTGTCAGAACATTGTTTCATTGTTTTTGTTTTGGTTTGGTTTTTTTTTTTGCTAACATTACTAACTTCATTACTAACTTGTTCATTCTGTATTCATTCAATTAACTCATATTTTAAATGGTAATTTATTTTATTCATTTCATTAATCTAAAATGTTGAGGAGAAGTTGCTATAGAGGTTGAGACTAAAGTAGATAAGTGGTGGTAATCACGTTAACAGAATTGCAGTGCTGAAGGGAACACTTAGAGGTCATTTTATGTATCCGTCCTTTTTCACAAGGTAGGATTAGCTGATTAGCAGTTTATGCTACCCTTGGGAGAAGTTTGTCTAGCCGTTCTGAAAACTCTCCCAATGGTGGAAAACTCTTGTAATCTTCCATCACTATATTTATCCTCGAAGGTTTTTCATTTATTTATTTAAATATTATTTCTAACCTGATTTGTCATGCAAAATAGATTTTTCCCTTACTTTACTATATGTGTCTTTTTGGTACATGAAAAGTGCTGTTTTCTCCTTAAAATGCATTCTCATTCTGGCTAATTTTCTCTCATTCATTTAGAATGAGGAATACAAATGTTAAATAATCAGTTACTTTTCTTATAGTAATGCTTTATTTATTTATTTATTTAAATTTGTTTCTGAGAAAAAGGACAAAGACTTTCACATTTGTTTTTAAAATTCACCTATGCTCTCACTTAAAATCAGCTAAATACTTTTGGAATGCTACTGCATTGAGACTTCCTGGTTTTGGAATTGTTTATAGAATACTTAGGGTATAAGATACACACCATATTTCAAGTAAAGTACTTTAAATTCTCAATTTCATTCCGTAATCCTTTTTCCTTAAGTATCAAAAGAATAAAAAGATTCAGAATTCCTTATTTTGTACCCTATCACCATACCTCCTCTCACTGTGTTACTCATTCAATTAATATACATATAAACTTTCTGTTCTCTGAAATATTTCTTGAGCACTGAAAAGCATTTCAGAATTCTACATAATATAGATGAAATTATTTTGTCCAAAAGCAATTAATATATTAATTACTTCGGTGCAATTGGCACGTTTCAAACAATGGATCTATGTTTGACTTTATTCTGGAGGACTGCTCTAGAGATAGCATGCACTGTCTCTTCAGCACATGATACTACCACATTCAGAATGACAGCAGTTCAAGCCTTGGGGCACTAAATGCTTCTTGAGACATGTTCAATTGCTGTTTAACTGTGTTTAGCCTAAGGTGCAGAGAAAGAAGTCGTTGATGCCTTCAAACATGTTTAAGTGTTTTAATAGTGTCTTGGCATGTCAGAATGCACCACAGCACTAACAGAGTGCAGTTCCTGAATTACTGCAATTAGGAGGCAGGAATTTCAAAGCCAGTACTGCTGTAGCTCTCTGTAGTTCAGTGCTTTTTTCCCCTTAAAACATGAATTCCTACAATGTGCACCTTCTCTTCTGCATTATTATTCTCTGATCATGTAATCAATACTAGTGAAGGTTTAAGAGCTCTATTGTTGCTCCAATCATGCATCTCATAAAACAAATAGCCATTTAACATAAAAGCTATGTAAATGAACTCCTGTTTAATTATATAGCTTTGATGGTGTTCCACTTGAATTTTTGTGTGGCACTCTGAATGTAATGTATTTGTGTGTGTAGCCTAGGAAAGTGTGGGGTGAAAACTGACACATCCAAACTACAATGTCTGTTCTTTCTGTAAGTCAGTAGCTGTTCCTTTTTTCACTGTAGACTCAAACTACTGAACAAGCATTCTTCACAAACCTTCAATAACTGGAAACATGCAGGGCTATTCTGGGGAGTAGCAGCAAAATCTGCCTGCAGCCATTGATTTGTAATAGATACAATTCAGCACACCTTCTAACAGTAACTCTTCAGATCACATGGACCAAGCTGTGTGGTTTTAAAGTACATTCATACTACAGTAGTATTATGTGACCTCTCCAGTGATGTACTCCAGAAAAAAATCTACAACTAGGAACACTTTCTTGGTGCTTAGTTCTTATTTCTGGGAATGTTCAGGCTGTTGTAGATGGATAAGGAGTCACTATTGCTCTGAAGAGATTTATATTTCCAGGGTCAGTAAATGGAACAGAATTTTAGACTACTTGGGTATAAAGCCCATTGGTGCCATAGGTTTTGTGTGTGGTTTACAAAAGATGTGAAAATGAAAAGCCCCTTGCATCTTCCTCAGAAATACTGCATATTCTGAGACCATATCAGGACTAATTGCTAAGAGAGGGTTTCTCTTAATATATATTGTACAAGAATGGGCAGATAAAAACTTGGAGCCAGAGTGAGTGTACAACTTTGACTAATTCTGCAGTATTTGCATTGTTGTGGTTTTGTGTTTTTTGGTTTTCAGTATTCCACATCATAACATCATGTAGTGCACTGGGAGTTGTGTTAATGCTCCAGTTCTGGGTACCTGTCCCTATACATCACGGAAGTCTTGATCTGGCCCTTCCAGGTTGGGTGGTTTCTTACTGCCTTGCAGTGGGTGCTGGAGGGTGCTTTCCTACCCGTAGCAAGCTTTGCAGGTTTGACTTGGTCTCTGGAACTCTCTCTCTCTCTCTCTCTCTCTCTCCTATTTTATTTGATTTATTAGTCTCAATTTCAATTTCAATTAGATTGTATTATATTGCGTTATCTTGCATTCCGGTATCATAGTTAGTAAAATAAGTTTTCCTCCGTAGATCATTGCTGCTGTTTTTTTTTTTTCTTTCCTTGAGCCCAGCCCTCATCTCCCTACCCCTTTTCCCATCCCATTTCCTTCCCATTTTATGGGGCTGGGGGGGGAGGGAGGAAGGGAGGGGAACAGGGGCCTACTGCCCCCCTGGCATGGGCATAGGTTGATAGGTTGATCTAGTACACATTAAATCACATACTTTATAACATTCTCATTGACTACTGTATTCATAATACCTTGTCCTTGTTCACGTACATTGACCTTTTTCGGTATGGAATGGGAAGAGAGAAAATAATAGAAAATTATTTGGATGGGGTATTTTAGTTGTTAGTTTTTTGGGATTAAACTGTCAGTGATCGTTGTGTTTCCCTTCTCAGTACTGCCATGTTTTTTCTTTTATAACAAGCAATGCTTCCAGTCCTAAAGCAAAAGCCAGGTACAATCAATAGAAGCATGATCATACACATAAATAACCCCATTCATTTGCATGCTTTCATACGGAACTTTATGGAAAATTTCTCAGAAATTAGCAATTGATTTTTGAAGAGTTGTTGAATCAATAGTAAATTCTATTTTATTTTTAAATGATAATTATCATCTAACACTGCAAATTTTTTGGTGCAATCTAGATGAGATGCAATAAGGATGTAGATTTTGGTCCTCCTCCTCTGTGAGACCCTGTAATCAATATTCTCCATTCTTTTAAAGCTGAAGTCTGAGCAGATACAAGTGAAATTTGATTTCTGTATACTCACTTTTAAAGGTAACTTTTTGTGCAGAGTGCTTAAATTTGAATATTCTGTGTACAAATTCAAAATCTATAAATGTATATACAATGAGAAATACTGTCCTTCCAGGTTTATTTTCTACAAAATTTCTTAATAACAACATTTTAAGTATGTATTTGAATTTGTTTCAAGATATATAACTGTTTTAGAAATCCGTTATTCTCTTCTTTGCTGATTGGCCAACTCTGATAAAAAGCTCTTTGCTCTGTCTTATTCTGTTAGATTTGTCAGCTAGCAGGGTCATTGCTACTGAAGTGTCTATCTTTTAAAATGATGAATACTTAATAATCACATTATTTAGAAATATGTTCGTATGCAACTTATTTTAGAGGAGAAAACTTTTTTTTCCTCTCAGACTCAGAGATTGCTCATGACCCTGGTTAGGCAATATGAAAACAGACGCTAAAGGTCACTAGTCTGCAAAAGGTCAGTCTGTTCAGAGATTTAGTAAAAGTGCATTTAATTACTTTGCAGTTAAAGCTGTGTAGTGTTTTATTCGTAATGAAGGTTAAATCTCTGTCATCTACTAAAGTGCATAAGAGGTACCCTAGTCTTCATCTGACTAGTTTAGGTATTTCTAATAGTTTAGTCATGAAAGCAAAGACAGAAATGACAGAAGATATTTACTTCTACCCCACACTTCACCACCAAATGATGAAGTTATATCCATCTTTTAAACAGAAGAGCAGACAAGTTTCATTAGCATGTTAGATTAAATGTGTGCTATACTGATTTAAGCTCTTAAAATAGATGCAAGAGAGCAATTAGGGTTAGGACTAGAAGACTACATTAACTATATGAGCCAAATATTAATTGAAGGATTTGTTAGAGGAAAATATATCTCACAGGATTCAATAGCCCACAGGAGGCAAGACTGCTGCAGCTCAATGTCCACAGGTTCAACAAGTAGCAAAACTGAGGTTGTGTTCCCAGGAGGCATGTGCACAGAGCACAACTATATGCCACGTATAGACACAGCTAGCATATCGAAGACACACAGAGCAACTCAAAAACACATGGGACTAATGGACTTATCCTACTCCTCTCTCTTGCTGGACAGCCTAGGAGATCAGTAGTGAGTAGGTGTGTGTACATTTGTATATAATGCATCTATATATATTACACATATATACACATACTATAAATATTCACTATATTCAATCTGGAGAAGAGAAGGCTCCATGGACACTTTATAGCAACCTTTCAGTTTCAAAAGGGGTCTATAATAAAGAAGGAAGCATACTTTTTTGCAGGGTCTTATTATAGGACTAGGGAAAATGGTTCAAAATAAAAGACAGGAGCTTTAGACTGGGTGTAAGAAAAAAAATTGTTACAGTGAGGCATTAGAATAGGTTGCTCAGAGAGGTAGTGGTTGACCTGATATTCAAGGTCAGGCTGGATGGGGCTCTGAGAAACCTGATCTAACTGTAGGTCATTGCTGGGGAGCTGGACCAGATGACCTTTTGAGGTGCCTTCCAACTCAAACAATTCCATGATACTATGATTCTATATACAATATACTATAAATATATGTATATATATTATATATATATATATATATATGTATGTATATATATATATATTATATTTAAATTTGGATTATATGTATTTATATATTCTGGCATTGTATATGTATATATATATATATATATATATTTCTACTTCTTCCTCCTTCCCTCAACCCTTTTTTCCACCTTTGATCCTTCCCCTAAATATTTCATAATGAAGTCCCATACAATCCCCAACTGCTTTTCTCCTGCATCCCATATCATGTTCTGAATCCCATGAAGCAATCGTTCCTAGACTGAAAGGTGATCAGGATATCAGCTGCTGACGACTCATGGCCATAGGCTTAATTCCCAGACAACAGGGCAGATGGCTCTGCTGGAACAGCCCTGGGCGGGGCCCTGACAAAGTGGTTGTTCCTCAGGAGTCCTTAATTTGGATTCCCATCTGCCACTGTAGATCCCTGTGCTTCACAGAGCCTAGGCAGTGGCCCTGTTATGAGTCTGGGAGTATCCTGGGAGAGTATTTGTTTTCCTCCTCCTTCCTGTTTGTCTGAGCTCCTTTGTAGGTATGCAGATTAGCTTTATCTCAAAAAATAACAGGGTGAATGAGCCACATGCTGACTTACCAGTTATTGTTTGATAAAGCAGTGCGTTGCACTGTAAAGCTGAATTTCACAAGATGTTTCATGCTTTACTTTACAATAAAGGATTCTGCATTTGTTCAGAAGTAAATATGGGATGCAGTATAATGCAAGATGGTAAACTTTCATGCATATGATTCAATAGTGTGGGGTGGATTTTTAGCAACCCAATTGTTGCTGGGTTAAGGCCTATTTGCATTAAAAAGAAACCTTCAAATGTTGTGAAACATTACCAGTTTCAAGCTCGACCAACAAACAAAAAGTAACAGCAACATTTTTCAATTAACACACGTTCATGTTTTAAATAAAGGTCAAACAATTGTCTTATGAAGTATTTGTTTATATTCTTCCAGAATAACAACTTGATAGTAGTGGCAAGCATAATGTTTAATGGTTATTGTTCAGAAATAAGGTGTTAGTTGAAGACCTTATAGAGGTTTAGGTGGAAAGTTGTTTTGCTTTCTCTTAAAAAGATCAGAAGAGTTTTCTTGTTTAAAAATCAAAGCACATTAGATACAGCTCAGCAGTTAATTATGCATTTTACCTTTAAAGCATGACAGAATAATATTAGATTTAGCAGACAAATAGTAGACAATTTTCCTGATACATTCCCTGTCTTTTGTGAGCATCTCCAGAACACAGGTATCTGAAAACTAAACTGATAACTGTCCATAGCCTTTGTATTCTTCATTGAAACAAATGTAGTAGTCATGGCTGAGTCTAACTGCAAAAGTCTTAAAAAGTACAACTGAAAAAAAAAAAACAACTCACCAATTTTGGTTCCCTCCTTCCAACCTTACACATTTCAGCTACAATTACTCAGTTATATAAATGTCAGTGGTGTTTTCTTCACTGAATTCAGTGATGCATTGAAATATGAAATACTGCACAGTGTTCAATGTGCTACAGAAATATTGTGAACTCTTCATAAAAAATAATAGGCCTTTTTTTTTTACAATCTTGCAACAAATTTTTAAATAAAAAAATAACTGAATTCATGTATGAATTAGGAAGAGTTGAATGTAAATCCAACTTTCAAGAGCTGTTGGAGATTTATCCGGATGAAATCTGTAGATGCTGAAAAGAAACGTGACTTCTCTGTTAGCATCTATTGTAAATATTTTAAATCAAATGAAAGGGAAAGGATTTCCTTTTTTTGAAATAAACTTAGGGAATATTTTTTTTTCTTTTTTTTATAAACTAGGAATTTATACAAATGTCATACTTGGAATTGTCACTGTTTCAGAGGGCTATTTGGCAGCAAAAATCAAAGAAAAAAATAGGCAAGCTTCAAGGAATAAAATTAAGACTCAATATACTTTTGGTTGACTGTTAAAATTACAGTTCCCACAAATTTGGGTGGGTATTGGAAAGGTAAAAAGTGGCTGCATTCCATATGAAGTTCCTTATTTATTTCTGTGTTGATGATCCTTACTCCTTTTTGACTTTTTTTTTTTTTTTAATATATAGAAGAAACTTAGAAGTTGCAGTATTTAAGTTTTAATATATGAAAGTCATATAAAATACACTGTAAAATTTACGTTTTGATTTTTGTTGTTAACTTTATTCATCTTGTTACTTTGTAGGCAACTTTACTTATATCTCATAGATCATAAAGTAAGGTAAAGTGAAGAAAAGAAAAAACTTCAACATCCTATCCAGTCCTTAAAATAAGTCCACTGCAGATGCAGTGATCTAGAACAGGGCACCTTTTAACACAGCACATCACGTGAAAAATATCAATGTACTCTTTCAGGCAGCATTCTCCCTACCTCTCTACATTGCATATAGAGCACATATAACAGCATTACCTGTATATGTTAGATTACACTTATAACCAACTGCACTTTCTTTGTGTGCTCCTACTAATCACTGACTGTAGCACTCATACTGTGTCCTAACAATAAATACCATGTCATGAGAAATACATCCAGAGATTCACCTTGTGCTAAAATTGAGTCATATTGTTAATAGCAGATCTGCTCACACGCCAAAAATTAAGAATGTTCATAAGAGTTTGCAGGTTCCAGAGCCTTATTCGTCTTTCACGCAAGTTACATAAAAATCAAATAAAGCTATTTTTGATAATCGCAAAGAAATTGGCAGCACAGAATTAAGTGCTTGGTTGACTCTCCTCGATAGCAAAAATCAATCAGTAATTAATGCCAAATCTGACTTTGCTTTTGAGATTGACAAACATAGGAATTGACTTAATATTTTTACTTTTCAGTTATTAATATTCAAGTTAAAGTACTGATATGCTTTTGGCGTATGGGCACATGCAGTGTAAAAGAAGATATTGCTAAGGAACTTATTACAACATTCTTATTAAGGCTTTTAAAAATAACTTTTTTAGATTTAAGGATTCTCAGTTTCACTGGAAGATATTGCAGTATTCATTTGTAAAGGCAACTCTGTTTTACTTTCAGATTCAAGGCCTCTGCCAGATGTAGCCCTGACAGGGAAGTGTACCCGAGAATGTGATGAATATGGCCACTCGGACTCCTGCTGGATGCCAGTTCGCACTTCTCCTGAAAGAAAGCAGAAGAGCCAGCCAAAACTCTCCACTTTCATGCCTGTTGATGAACGGGGCAGTCAGGAAAAGCTGGCCAATGGAGAAGCTTCCCTCATGGGTGATCGCAACAGAAACCTCCTTAACAAAAAGTTGACCTCATCCTATGAGACCTTCAGCACCGCTAGTTTCAGCAAGAAAGAAGAAGGCAATCCAGAAGATATCCCCCTTACACAGACAGGGGAATATAAGCCATCTCCTGTCAATACTCTAACTAGAAGAGAAGTTTACCTGTAAGCTAAAAAGCAGCAACAATTTTTTTTCATGTTGTGAGCAAGAAAAGGGGCAAAAGTCTTAAAATCAAAACAATTTTACAAAATTATGAAACAAAAAGAGGAGGCCACCAAAGAGACATAAGCTCTGCTTACCACTTCTGCCTCCATAGCAGGCATGTAATTATATGGTCTGCCTGACTATACTGTACATTGTAGAAAATGTTGTTACTTGCATGTCAAATCCCCCCTCACCAATTTTTATTTTCCTAAATCTATGGTTACAAACTCCTCCCATAGTAATGAGCTTGATTAAAAAGAACACAACATGTTGTTTCTCCTCTGCAGAAGCATGAGTTAAGCCACTCATTTTTTCGATGGTCATCTGACTTGTTGAGGATAACAGGTCAGGGAAAATGTATTCAAAGCATATCATCTGAATATTGCTGATCCCCACCAGGGACAATCCTTCAGAAACCATACAGATATAAAGATAAATATAAAGGAATAAGCATTAATAGGCACTTTGTGAAGACCACAGCTTTAATATTCTCACCTCTCATCTGATGCAGGATGCAACAGAGACACATTCAGCTTGAGACTGCCGTCCAAAACATGGCAAACTTTCTTATGAATCATGAACTCTGGTTCTGTTTTATCCATAGAACAAACGTGTTCTAGCTGTGTCTCTTTCCTTCTCTCGTTCTCTGTAATGATTACTTCAATGTAAACACAATTAGTAACACATATACCGCAGCGTAGTAATGATAAACTCTTGAAATCATTTTTTTGGACAAGACTAACATTTAACTGGGAAGATAGTAATAACAAAAAGGCCAAAGATCACACTATGGATCAGGGGAACTGCTAAGTACTGGGGCTTGGCATAGAAAACTAATATACTCATGCACATGTACTCATAACATACCTTCAGTTAGATTTGCACAGCAGCATGTTCTACAAGCCCAGATGACTATTTTTTCCAGTGTGGTTCAGTTGAATGCCCAAAGGAAATGATGTGGATTTTTGTTTGTGATGACATGATATGTTGCAGCAGATGTTTCATATATGATACTGCCAATTCCAGGGAATTTATGAAGTCAAAATTAAAAAAATAATATTTCTAGAAGGCTATGTTAGGGAGAATGCTTGGTAGGATAAAAGTGGACAATGTGGTGATACAATGACAAGAGAATATTACAACTCAAATATAAAGCCTTCTTTTCAGAGTACAAGGAGTGATTGCTGAGTCTTTTGTCATCGGTGTTGCAGACTGATTTGTATCAAAGATGTAATGCAGGTTTTCTTGAAACACTAGTGCATTAAAGCCAAGCGAAGTGCAATGCTAAACAGTGTCAAGACTCAGAACATTTAGGGTAGATAATAGGTGTGATAGGTGTAATATGATACTCACTTAGTGGGTCAAGATGAGTCAAAACAAATCCAAACTGTCTACAATATGCAAGAGCTCTGGGCTATAATAATTCTCACAGTGAGCACTTCAGGAAAGGAACAGGAAATGAAACAAATTTTTGTGCAATAAAAGCTACAAAATGTGCAGAACTTTAGCCAGTTTCTCTCTAGTTCATGCTGCAGTAATAATGATAAACAGCACAGACATTCAGATGAAAGTGACAATTGAAGGACTCAGCTGGAAAAGGGGAGAAGCATTCTAATCCCTGGCTGTTTCACCTGGCATTAAGGCATGGTTAGGTGGCTCTCTAGATACTGTAGTCATAATGTAGCTTTGGGTAGTTTCTTAAAAATAACTATAAACAGCCTGTAGTAGAGGTTGCTAAATCGATACAACTCATCGCATTTATCTTTTGAATTCACTTGTCCATATAGTCGGTGATGCTGTTTCTGGCTGTTCCATTCTCCTCTCTTAAGTTTACTTTCTTCATGTAACATTAGTTTGTGTATAGCAATTATGATGAATGGGCACATTTTAGAAAGAAAATCAAAGATAAATAACGATTGAACATTCTTATGTTTAATTTAAGTAATATGAAGACATGCAAACCAGTACATTGTTATGAGACTGCATAGAGCAGTTACTGCTTTGTATAATCTGTAAGTACCTGTTTAAAAATGCTTCTAAAATGCTTATGTAATGTATACACGTTTTTCTTGCACGTTTCAACAGAATACACAATTGCATAACAAATGCTGAACAGAATTTCCTTTGATAATTTTTTATTTAAAATTACACACACAAAAGAAATAGGTAGGTTGGTTCAATATACTATTAAACCCTTTGTCTACAATGCTAATAATACAGGTCACAGAAGACCTTCAGATTAAATGGATCAGCAGTCTCACTGATTTTCGCACCACATTAAGACAGTCATTAAATACTTTACCTGTTAGCATCTCCTTAGAACTAAAATGGGTGTGAGAGAATTTTTTTAAAGTTCTATCTACTGTAAGCATTCACAACAATTCTAGTAGAACTAGCCACTATTAACATGCTGATTAGTCTTCTGACCTGGCATGACACACAAATATACTTTGTGTTTGTACTTCTCTTTTTATTTTAAATATGTTAAATCTGGTGCCACTCCATAGAGTGCTTTTGTATAAAAATAAATAAACTATAAAAAATAATTGGGGTGAATGCAAAATATGCAACTGTGCCTTTTATACCTGTTATTATGGTAGAGTGGTATTTGGGTTTGGACACTGAGGGATAAGGGGCTATTCCCAACCTTTTTGAACCTGTATATTTACCTGTTTATTTTCTGAGAAATTATAAATAATATATTTAAAAACAAGTCTTTTGCCAAACTCAGTTAATGGACCAGTCTTAAGCATTATTAACACAATGCTGTGGTTTAAATATCTATTGAGGGTTGTTTTGTTTGTTTGTTTTTTGTTGTTGTTTTTCTAAGTAATCGTTGTGGGGGTTTGGGATTGTCTTCATTTGGTTTTTAATTCTGCAGCCTGGAGAACAATGATCAGTCTATACTATAGTTGTTTAGCAAGGTGTCACCAATTCATGTTGCCAGGAAAACTGACAATTTTTTTTTAATTGCTTTTAGCTGCCATCACATTTCAGTTGTACAGTATAGAAATCATCATTTTATTTCTTTCCATCGTAAACTCGAATGAGCTTTGCATGTGTTTTAAGTTAGGGCACCTTTATAGATTGATGCATTAATATATAACTTTATATGTATTAGAAAATTCAATAGCTTCGGTCTAAAATCTACTGCTCATTTTGGATCTCAGATCCACTATGTTTATTCAATATGATTTCTGACTGGCCTGCTGCCTGAGTTTCAGGAAAAAAAAAAGGTAAACATTATTTTTATGTGGGGGAAGAATTTAAATGGGATTCAGATGATTGACTGAAAGGCTACCCTAGGACGTTGTCACGTAGGAAAGCAAGGTTTATAGTTGAAGGCTTGATATAAGCCCAGCTATCACCAAACACTTGTAAGAACTTGAACAATTAAATATTTTTCCTTTTCTTTCATTGGTGATACAGTGTTTCCTTAAGGAATGAATCAGATGAAATAGCAATAGAGATGAAAATCCATCAGTTAAGTTTTATTATTGACTGAAAAGCAAGAAAGAAGGCAATATGTACCAGCTACCTGGGGTATGCTTTCAGACAACTTTTTCCTAAATCTTAAAGCACTTGCATTCAGTGTGGTACGATCTGTTTGTAATATTAATCATTGACTATTGTTCTGCAACTTGGATGTTGATAGTGAAGCAGAGAACAATTTATCATTGTTAATTATGAATCACTATGCACGCAACTATGCTAAACATGGCAAAATGTATTAAACGCTAGTCCACCTCTATTTATGAAATATTTACATAATTTAATTTGCTTTTGTACAGTTTTATGTAAATAAATTGCTTGTCATTTTTGTCTCTGCAAATTAAAATATAACATGATCAACTGGTTGCCCATTTTTCTAGTGTACTTCTGTGACAGACTGTTCCACTTTTACTCAATTTAAACACATGTAAGCTTGCATATTTAACCTACATTTTGCCTGGCAAGGATGAAGACACTTGTAATTTGCCACTTCTTTAGCTGCGGAGGTATCTGAATTTACAGAGTGAAATTCAGTAGAGACTATTCACACTAAGCACTGCATACAGCTACTTGTAATGACTGCAGTTGCTTCCCATTACAGTTCAGAATAGCTTCTTCTTGAGGCATGGTTAAAGCATTAATATGAAGGGGAATAGTAACATTTGAGTAAAAACTCAGTTATTTCCATTATGGAATAACAATTTTCCAGTGATCAGAAAGGTTGTTATTTTTTCCCCTAGAAGTTTAGAACTTTTAATTCCTAAAGTTTCAGTGAAGCATCTATAATGAAAAGAGCAAAATAATTAACACTGTTTAAGAGCAAAATGTGAAATGAAAAGCTACAGATCTTTCTAGGTATGAGTCAAATCATCCATCTCAGCATAACAGACTGAGAACAAACTATCCTCAAGAAGGAACATCTGAGAAGCTGAATTTATCTCTTTCCCTTCTGCTTCACATAGAATTGTTTAACATAAAGCAGGTTCCAAAACAGCCATTTAGTTGGAATTTGCATCAGTTGTAATATATGCAAAATATCCTGGGAGGGGAGGAAAGAAAAATTAAAACTTTTGTTCCCTTTACTCCCTTATTGGTGCTACTGTCTTGTATACAGTACTGCTACAGAGACTTTGCAAATTATTGTATATAATTCCCCACTGACCAACACAAAATGCTGTTTCTAGCTATTTACATTAGTTACAGATTAGGCTTTGATTTACAAATAAACAAGGTCTGGCCAAAACTTCTTTTCTTTTTTCCTTCTTCTCTTTTTTTTTTTTTCTTTTAAATAAACTTGACATTGCAAATTTATTTCTCTGACTGTGCTTTCAGTTAACATTGTCTGGTCTTCTGTAATGAATGTGTCAAGAAAGATTCCTCTTCCGATAAGCAGAAATCTAAATTGGCATGCTTATGGAGAGAACTCAACCCACCAACTGACCCCAAATCTCCCACATCATACTTGAATGAGATACCCCTCAACCTCTTTCAGCAGTAGCAGTATTTTAATGAGTAACTTCAATCAAGCTTTCATGTTTATTTTCTACTAGATGTAGTATGTAAGGCATGACCTTATGTTTCTTTATTTTGTCTTTTATCTTCATTCTTCTAGTTTACCAACTGCATTTAGGAACGTGATTACAAGGAAGATAAAATAAATTTCCTGAACTGCAGAATGGTAAGAGAGGATGATATAAACTGGTGAAAGCTAACAATTTATGCTCCCTTTTAACCCTGGCTCCATTTCTCCCTCTTGCACTGCAGTAAAATGTAAATCTTATGCAGAGACTGAAATTAATAAATGTGACCTAGGCAGAAATAATTTCATGTCTTTATTAAGCCTCCTGAGGGGAGTGTATAGAAGATGGTTAATAGTTCATAAATGTGCAAATCATCTAATCTGTGCCAAAGAAGAAAGCAATACCAGAGTTAGAGAGACAAGAATATTTAGCATATTAGTCATATGATAGGACTCCAGTCAGTCAGTTCATACCACTTTTTCTTCTGAAGCAAGTATGGATGGTTTAAAAACTTAAATATATTTACCAAGAAACTATGAAAATAAAGTAATAAGTAAAATGTAAAATATGCATTCTGCAGTGGTGTGGGATAGTCTCTGGAAAAGGAAGAAAGAACAGCAAATAAATACAGCTTAATTGGCACAGAAATGTTAGAAATAAATCCCTTTAGACTTTCAAACTTAAAGATCCTAGAATAAGGAGATATTAATGCATAATTTGTAGTTATCTACAGTATGATATTGTTAATTTCCAAGAAAGTATTGCTAATTATAAGGCAAGTGATTCTATTTAAGGTGGTGTTTTAAAAAGTTTAATGTTTTATTAAAATATTTATATCTTATTATTTCTCTTAAGCTTATTAAATCAAAATTTGCAGACTTCTAAAGCATTCTCTGTAGGGGAAGCCGGAGTTAAAAAGACTAATGTATATTTTTCATAAAATTTTATTTCAGAATACCTTCTATTTTTAGGAATGTGACCAACTTCTTCACATTTACACTGTAATCACGGTTTAACAATTTAATTTTAAATTAAATAATTTTAAATTAATAAATTTAATTTAAGAATAAAATAAAATATCTGGACATCTGAACTATCACTGCTTTCCAGAACATAGCAGAAGGAACAAAGTAATGTAAGAACAGGGTCAGTAGACCATTTTGCAACTTTCCTCCCCTTTGGAAAATCCTAAATTCAGAAATTCAGCAAATCATGAAGTGCATCATGAGGAAAGCAATATAATAGAATGAATTGCTGTTTGTTTTTTTTTTTTTCTCCCCCCGTAGATAATTAGAGAAGGAAAACAGTAACAGAGCAAGGGGAAAAGAAAAAAAGTATTCTCTATTGCCTATTTCTCGTGGATTTCCAGCACCTACAGAAAATTCCATTATTGGAATCTGTAGTACTAGAGTCCATCTTCTCCCCATAGTAGTGTACATTTTTACATATTCCAAAAATACTTGCAAGTTCTTCTATGGTTGTAGTAGTCTGCTCTTATTTAAATATATAGTCAATGCAAGAAGAAGAAAACAAATTAGAATTCTGAGATGAGAAGGATCCTATTGTTCGGAAGAGATCCACAAACTTTTGAACACGGTAATAATTTAAGTCTGAATAAAATTGTTAAAATTAAAAACTTAGAAACAAAACAGAGAAAGGAAGATTAAAAAAAAAACAACTTTGTTTGATGGAAACCTAGTATCAGCTAAGTGTGTGTTCACATGGATTTACCAAGAACCTTCTCTCTTCTGGCTTTTGGAGCAGATTTGAAGATCCTCTTCAATATTCCAGAGAAGTTTCTACTTCTGTCATTATCCAGTGTCAGAGAGAGAATAGGTATGAGGACCTATATCTATTCAAAGGTAAGATAAAACAAAGCAAACAAAGCATGTAAGTTAATGCCTATTTTAACATAGCAGGGTATGATGACTACACATAGAACACTGGGTAGTTACCAAAGTTCAGTTTGTCTCTAGTTTTCTATTTCATATATGTTGCTAAAACAGAAGTCAAAATTATTATTCTTTTTATTTTATTTTTATTTTTTTATTAGTTCATCTCTTCTTGCTGATAGTTGCTAGAATCATCTTGGCACCTACTTGGCTTTTCCTCACCTTCTTCATACTCCTTTTTAGTCTGATCTCTGACCTTCTTGGCAGGCCTCATGTTGCCATCTTTATCTTTAAAAGTACTAAAGCATGGCAGACTCCTTCACTCACAAAACTAAACATGAATTTAAATATTTGAAATATTTGTACAGGTAGTAGAACAAAGAATATGCCTTGAATTTAGAACAGTCTAATGTTACGCTGATTAATAGTACTGATCTTAAATTCCAGGGAGAACTAAAACACTGCTGTGTGTGGTAAAGAACAAACCACACGCTGGGTACAACCCTAGAATACCGAGAAGTGCATTTCTTCTTGCTCTAATCTGTACTTTTTGTAGAGATGAAAGGAAAACATGTAAGTACTCCAGGTCACTTTGAAGTACAGTTACCCTCATTTCATTAATACAAGAAAGAAAGAACCATCTTTCACCCAGCCCACGTTAAGCTTGTTTCCAAACACTTTGAATGTCCTGACTGAACATTCTCATTGTTTCTGTATCATCACTACAGCAGTGGTGACTAATTAATGATATATCTAGAGTGACAAGCTAAGTAAGAACAGCATAAATGTTACCAATAGAAACGATGATGCAAATGTAGTACCTAGAGAACAAGACATTAAAATTACATTGCTCTGAAAATAATGCCTCCTATTTCATTGCATGGAAATTACAACAGACACAAAGAGCACTATAACACTATTTGATAGAACATTTTTTTCCTGCTACAAAGCACTATTTTTCAACATAGTTCACCAACATTAACTGATTTGTGCAGATAAGCTGATCAAGACACTCCTCATTTCCTTCTGTAACATCTATGCATGGCCATCCAGAATGTGGCTTAACTTTCATAGCACCATTGCCACTGCTGAAACACAGCACACATTGCCTCACTGTGCTCACATCCACTGTTCTATTTCCATAAACACTCAGCAAGTATCTCACCTTTGCTTCATAGATACTTCCATGTCAGATGCCATCTTATCAGACTGCCTCTCTGCTGCATCTGTCACACAGCAACAAAATATAATGGAATATTGGTGGGAAGTTTCAACCTCTACTTCCATAACACCAACATCCACCTCTGATGTCATTGCCCAAGATAATAAAAATAGTAGGCAATACTTTTGGAGCAGCTCTCAGATAACTCCTGAGGTACTACTGTGTATGCAGCTGACACATTATTATACATTCATCTAAAGTTAAATAACTACTTTTCAGTTCCAAAGATAGCTAATCTAATCAAAATAAGAGAAAGAAATTTTCAGAAAGAAATAAAGAGAGGTGACAGTTTTGTTAGTCATGGACTGAGAAGGTCACATTTAAGAGCTGCAGAATAATTTTGCTCTATTGAGTGACTGCAGATGAAATAAATTTAGCAACACTCAGAAATAATACATCTTGTCTTTCCTTATTCAGTGATGGGATCTGAAGCTTCCAAAAGTTTATTGCTCAACAGCACTCAGAAAACAAACCAACAAACGCTTCAAATTAAGGAAATATTATCAAACAAAACAGATTATGTTTCCTGTATCAAGATGGCCATAAATACTTCTCACTGTTTTAACCTGTACTTCTCAAGATAAATACATATTTATATAAATGCTAGTAAACATGTAGTGTGACTGAAGTTATAGAATATATAGATAGGACTTCTCAGCCTAGGGAAGCGAACCAAGAGGTTTCATAGCATTCAAAATGAAGTAAAGAATAATTAAATAATTTTAAAAATCAGGAATAATTTGTTAAAACAGTTGTTTATTAATTGGACTTCGTTTTGGACTTCATTTTCATCAGCGTCATTGCAGGTTAATCTGCAATATAGTAATCATGTAACACTATGTGTCTTTAAAATTAAATTTAAAAACTAGATTTGTTTTCATGAAACTAACGTGCAAAGCAAGTATTTCACATAATACATGTTCACATTTTAGTTTGAAGAATTTACAATGGCCACAGCTTTTAAAATCATGATGCAACACAACAGGAAAATACAAAACTAAAATGTGAATATGTCTTAGTGTCTTTTGTACTGTTTTTCTTTTGTAGACTATTTAGAATACTGACTGGAGGAATTCCTTGTCTATGCAAAATCATCCTCTGACAGTAGTGATACTATAGCCTCTTCCAGCTCCAGGTCTGGCGTATAAAATAAACTACTCCCCACAACATACGCAGCAACACAAATTAAAGACCTGAGAAGTGTGTACTGTTTAAAATTAATATAAATATATAAAAAGTCACTATTTACACAAACTTTCATAAGCCTTATGAAAAGTGCCTTCCAGTCAAAGTTAAAAACCTAGATAATTTGGCGAGGCTTAAGTGACAAGACAGCTGGAAGGCTATACAAACGGAAAAGCAGTAATTTAATTGACCAAAGTGAATTAATCTGAGCTCGCAAATGGATACAAATATGACCTCATTTCTGTTCTTTACTGTTTTCCAAAATACAGTTGCCATCAGCATTACAAGAAGCTTACTACAGAAGTTCACCTTAATAATGAAACAAGAAAGGCTTCTGCCCAACAGCTCCTCCAGTGTCAGTTTTCTTGTATTACCATTGATAAAGTTGTTAATAATCAAACCTGCAGTAACTCAGGAGAGACAAGTTCTGTCATTTTATTCAGCATGGAAATGAGCAGAACCTCTTCCCTCTCAAATGATGTTACTGCCTGCAGAAAGCAGTATTGGACAGTTCCTAAATACCTGATGTGACTCACAACTTACATAAATCATTTAGAACAAATTCCTGTATCTTCTCATCTCGGTATGGGGTTTGTTTGCAATGCATGGCACAAGGGCTCTTGCCCTATAGATTAGAGAACAGAAACTATTCTAACTTTTAAAACAAGAGCAACTTGAATCACACAACCTGACAGGAAGAAACTACACTCTAACTCTGAAGGGGTAGAGCCACAGGATCGGAAATCATGTCTCATTGAGAGACTCCCGCCTCTGAGTGACAGAAACATAGCAGTCTTTGCTCACACACTATGACAGTGGAAAGGGAAAGTAATTGGGTATGCCCGAGGACCTTACTTTATTTGTAATCTTGCTATTCATTTGTAAATATATCAAATTCAAACTGAAAACTTTTTGAAAGAGAAGGCTATCAGTGCAATAATTGAGAATTTATTAAAACTCTCATGCTTTGCTACAGAGAAAACTGCACCATCTCTCAGGAAAGAAAGTTATGTCACTGAACCAGTACAACAGTACATACACATTCAAGAATAACTATGTAAATTTACTGTCAGTGTACCTATACAACAGGAACTAGTCTTCAAAAGGGTAAATCTGAACAGAGTTTGTATTCTCAAATTAATAAGGAAGAGGGAAAAACAAGGTTTGCTAGTATTTATATATCTAAAAATATTCCAATAAACTCTCTTGCTGGACAAAAAAGATTCCAGTACATTTTGTAATACAGCCTTAATTGGAATACTAGAATCAAACTCTCAAACGCTTATTCTTTATAAAAAGTCTCCTAAAACTGTCAAAGTTTCAAAGTACCTGTTTGCATGCATGTAACTATAAGTGTATATTATTTTATTGTTTATTGATATTGGTACCCCACTGGCCTTCCAATACTTGAAGGGAGTATATAAACAGGAGGGGGAATGGCTGTGTATGAGGGTGGATAGTGATAGGACGGAGGGGAATGGTTTCAAACCGAGAAAGGGGAGAGTTAGGTTAGATATTAAGAGGAAGTTTTTCCACACAGAGCATGGTGACTCATTGGAACATGTTGCCCTCAGAGGTTGTGGATGACCCATCCCTGGAGACATTCAAGGCCAGGCTGGGTGTGGCTCTGGGCACAGTTGTTGGCGACTCTGCCTGTGGCAGGGAGTTGAAACTAGATGACCACTATGGTACTTTTCAACCCAGGACATTCTATCATTCTATGATTTTAAGAAAATATGCCTTTGCCCAATAAGCAAAACAAAGCAATCTTCTTTAGACAGATTTTTTGTCATTTTTTTCCTCAAAACTTTTCCAATAATTTCTACTTTTGCCTACTGGACTTAAAGTCATTATAGAACATTTACACTTTTGTTCAGCATTTAAACATCTTAAAAACTTCTTCCTGGAGAGATAAAACAGCAGTCAGCATTGGATTAAGAGAATGTAAAGGCAAGGATGTACGTGACAGCAGTAACTCAAGTCTCCTCTCTCTCTCTCTGCCTTCCTCAACCACAAAAAAGAAATATACAACAACCTAACAGCAGCAGCAGTTTAGTTCAAAAAACAGAATTTAGTGAGATTTCAAATCTGTCCTCATAAATTGTAATAGCTTCCAATACCTTTTGTATCCAAAAATGCATGTAGACTTGCTATTTTCAGATTTTGAAAGCATATACTTGTGATATAACTGGAGCAGCATGAAGATTAGTTGGCCAAAACTTCAGTTGCAATAAATCAACACATAGCCTGCTGAGACAGATGAGAAATCCATTACCCCTAGTGTTTCTTTCTGGTTTTGCACAATGATGTTTCCTATCTTCTTTTTTGAGGACTGAACACAAAGCTGCTGGCAGCTTTGCCAGCAACCCAGCCAACCTGATAAGGACAAATTACTTCCACAGTGAAATAGGGAAATGGTGGACAGCAGTGGGTACAAGGTTGTGGGTACAAGAGATACCTCTACAATAATCAAAGAGAGTGAAAGAGGTGTCACTTCATGTCGTATGTGCATAAATACATCAGCAGCATCTATGACAAGTGATGCAGAAGTGATTGCTCACCACCCACCAGTTAGTTCTGGACAAAGCACTCTGGACAGCTGCATAAATGGCAGCATCTATGACATATACATGTATAAACAACATATTTATTATTATCATTACTGCTATCCTTTTTTTCTTCCTTTTTCCTGGTTTAGTAAATAGTCTTTATCTCAACACACAAGTTCTGCTTTGTTTTTGGTTGTCTGCCTCATCCCACTAGGAAGTTGGAGGGAAAGCAGGAGGAAGTGAGCAAACTGTCGGACTTAGCTATCTACTGGGTTAAATCACAGCACTAACCTTCAGGAGCACACTGATTCAGCTCTGGCCATCCACAGAGAGCAGCTTCCTCAAATCTCCTGCTGCACCAGGACTCTTTCCTTCCTCTCCTCTCTTCTTTCTTCCCCTCTCTACCTTCAGCTACAGCCCAGGGCTACTCCTGCAGTGGCTCTCCATGGGCTCTGGCCTTCAGGCCACATCCACTGCTGCATCTTGTGCTCCTCCATGGCTACATTTGGAGATATGCTCTGTGCAATACTCATGGGTCGCAGGGGAACAACATGCTTCACTGTGGGCCTCTCCTGGGCTGGAGGAAGCTTAGAGCAACTCCTGCCCTCCTTCTGCACTGACCTTTGTGGATCCAGGGCTGTTTCTTGCAGTTTCTCAGTTCCCTCTCCCAGGAGTTGTAGTGCAGCAGTTTTTCCCTTTCCTAAATCTGCTTTCCCAGGGGCACAAGAGCATCACACAGGGCTTAGCTCTGACAGCTAAGCCAGCTGGAGCTGGCTGAGATCTGATATGGGGCAATTCAGGGGCTCTGTTCAGAGGCCATCCTTGCAGCCCCTCCTAACCCTAAACCTTGCAACATCAGCACAATGCACTTTTGCTGCAAATCAGACTTTACACTTCTGCTTCTCACTTTGCTTATTTTTATCTTAAATCAAAACAGCATTATATAGTTCAGATGCAGTGAAAAAAAAAACACTGTTCTTCATTTTAGCTGATGGGATCTTAAGCCAAAATATTTTGATCTTAATTCCAGTTTGAGGGAAAAAAATAGTGTTCTGAAGACAGGACTACTGGCAATGTTACAACTACATGAAAGAGTTACAACATTGTCAAAACTCTCACTATCACCTCTGCGCATTACCACACTGCTTTATGTAAGCAATCCAACTTTCAGCTTGCTCAGGGCCAGCTCTTAGGCAGTTGCATTGTTTCAAAAGGAAACACTGCTTTTCTATAACATGTTGTGCCAGGGAGCAGGAAAGTATAGCACGACCAAGGCTTAAACTAAAGGAAGAATCAAGTGCTTTAGGACAAGCTTAACTTTGCTTGGGATAAACTGTACCAAACAGCATAGCATATCTGTTCTCTGTATACTGCTGATCTCTTCCTTGAGCACTGAACACTTAGTTCCATGTTACATACATGCTTACCATTAGTCTGGAATCCAAAGATGTTGCATTACAGCTGATCAATAACTTTGAAAAAAAAAATCACTTGACTTTTCATTTGTAATAGATATACATGCATGCAGTTTGCATGTGTAACTATCAGTATGCAATGCAGATGTGCAGTAAGTATACATACAAGTGAGTAGCCAAGTAATCATTGATCAAAATCAGTTTCCTTACAACCATAATGGTGAGCTACTCTAGTAATATCAACTTTCAGTACTAATTATGAAGCACAGCTCTTGAAGTGTTGCAAAGTGGCACATTGTTAATCATATTCTGTGCTTATACACTATATTCAAGCCTTCAAATCTTGTGCCGGGACTGCTTTTCAAGGAGCCCTACTGTTTGTTTTGTGGTGTTTTTGTTTTTAGTTGTTGTATCAACAATGATGACATTGTTGATGCTTTTTTTGCTTGTTATCAGCATATTTTGCAGTGTACTTAGTATTCTGCAGCAGCCCATATGTTAAAATCTTTGTGGCTCAGACAATCTTTGTGGCTCAGACTTTCAGTAGTATATTTATTTACAATCCTGCTTGTCCATACAAAAAATGTAATTACAGATTCATCAGTACATTATTGTCATTTGAAATTGCATTCTGGAAAGGTGTTTTCCTAATGTGGTTTAGATTTACTTTTCAAGATCAATTTCACATTTCTCAGGAATTAACCATTTCCAAATAATCCTCCCCTATCATTTTACCAGACAAATATTTTAAGATTACAAAATTTAAATAAAGTAGGATTGTCTTACTCTGACATATCAAAGCATAATTATACATTTTGGGAGTCAGCTGAACTTTGTCCCTAATTTGCATCTTATCTTGAAGAATTTATTTTTCCACTTGTCATGAAACCTATGACTCAAGCTGATCTTTTATAGACCATTTGGCAAGAGAGAATAATTAGAAATGCAGTTCCATCTGCATTAGAATTTTTTTTGTGCGCACGCGCGTGCACCTAAATTTTGGATGCAGGCCCTGCTATTTGCCTCCTTGAAATTCCCTAATAGGAGTGCAAGAGATAAAACATCATGATGAATACAACTGTCTTGGAAATTAGTAAGCCTCATTTTTAATATGGTATGAAATTATTTTCTTTAAATTTAACACTGATTTCTCTCCCTGGATATTTATGATCTTTTCTAGTTCTAAGGAAAAATCATACATTCCCATCATGATACATAAAATATTATATTCCTTAGTAGAGGTCTTATGGTTTTGGTTTTATGTCACTCCAGTTAGACTTTGCTTAATAAAACAGGTTTGAGAAAATAAATTACTTTCTTGTCCAGCATGATAGACCTGCTGTTTTGAAGTAGCATTAACAAGACACTTGGTATATTCAGGGAAGCAGATGTTAGAAATCTGTATTCACAGGTATACTTGTCCTAAATTCCAGTAGTACAGCAATCTGAAGGATATTCCAAGAGTTTCAGAAATGTGACAAGTTATGTAATAAGATTTGCCAAAGGACTTCATAATTAAAAATGAGGGCATGAGTCATAATTAAAATGCAGCTCTTCAATAGTATTATTTCTTTAATTAAACTCAGTATACTGCACAAAAAATGAAATAGGAAAAACTGCTGAGTTGCCACAGACTTAAGTTTCTTGTGAGTTTAATTAGAAGGGAATGCATATTTTTCTAATCATTCTATCCAAAAAATGGTAATTTCCATATGATCCTCCTTAAAACAATTATACCTTCCTACTGTTTCTCTAAGATAGAGTCAGAATACCGCAGGAACGTGGTGAAAAACCATAAAGAAAGAAATTTTTGAAAGTATAAAGTTAACCTAAGAATGTTCCCTTCCAGCCACTCTGCATCCTTTGAGTCTGTGGAGACAGCTTCGCTACTCCAGGGGTGGTGTTTGACTGTGTCAGTATAATTTTTTTGGCTTCAAGGAAACTGGAATAGTGTATCTTGGTGTTGTACCTATCAAAGCTGTGTCAAGATGTCTCAAACCTATTCTTGCTTACAGTTTTATTTTTGAGGTGTTCATCACACTGCAGCATTTTGTTTATTTGAACTATCATTGAAAAGACAAAAGTGAAGTTTCCTAATTACAGCTTGAATTCTGGAGGATTAATAAATACAGAAAAGACCAGTTTGTTTGTTTTTCCCCACTTATTTCCCTTTTCCTATCCCCACAAGTCATAAAGCTTTGTATATATATATTTTTAGAAGAATGGAAGATGTGGTTACAGTGGTATCTCAAGAATAAAATGGAAAAGTCCGTTTTCCTCTATTATAATATCGGGATAGAAATAGTGATACCAAGCAGGTGGGAATTTAAGACTTGAACAGATCTGAAATGAAGCTACCACAGGCATTTGAGGTCTATGGGGATGTCATTTACTGATAGCTTATAGCACTACTTCCTGACACCTCTGTTGCGGAATAAATTCAGATTTAAAAATGCTGCTTGAAGCAGTAGAACCAGTGCCAGAAAAAGTGTTGCCTCACTGAGGGAACCATAAACACTAAATCTCCCTTAAAAGAGGCACAAAGAAAAATATTTGACTACTCTTCAAGCTTTGGTGAAGTTCTGAAAATTTAAATTTGCCTTAAGAACTTTGTGAGCACTATTAATATGTCCTAACATATTTAGCCCAGAATCATTCAGCAGACCTATCCCAAGTAAGAACAAATCTATAAATACAAAATATATGGACACTGGTGCAAACCCATGTAAATGTATCAGTTTCCAGTATGATATATGGGAATGTAGCTGCTCATAATTTGACTGAAGATTTTTCATCAACATTTCTCCAGGTGAAGGTTCAAAGCTTTCTTACACACAATTGTGATTACACATAGTTCAGGTTAGTCTTCTAGATGTTACATGGTCCAACTCTTAATATGTTCTTCACTAAGTCAATTAGATCAGGTTGCTTAGGGATTTACCCACTCAAGTGTACCTCCAAAAGATTGAGATTTCACAATATCTCTGGACAACCTATTCCAACATTTGGACAATCTTACTATGAAAATAGAATCATGGAATCACCCTTATTGGAAAAGACCTTAAAGATCATTGAGTCCAACCATGATCTTAACCACATCACCCTAACTAACGAACTTCCACTAAATCATGTCTCTGAGCACCACATCCAGATTTTAAATACACCCAGGGATGGTGACTCAACCACATCTCTGGGGAGCCTATTCCAGTGCTTAACAACCCTTTCTGCAAAGAAGTGTTTCCTAATATCCAACCTAAACTTATCCTGGCACAACTTGAGGCCATTCCCCCTCATCCTGTCACCTGTCACCAGTGAGGAGAGACAAATCCCACTCTCACTGTAAGCACCTTTCAGATTTTGGAAGGTCAATAAGGTCTCCCCTCAGCCTCCTTTTCCCCAGACTGAACATCACCAGTTCCTTCAATCTCTCCACATAGGGCATATTCTCCAAGCCCTTCACAAGCCTTGTTGCCCTTCTTTGGACCTGCTCCAGTACCTCCATGTCCATTCTGTACTGAGGTGCCCAAAATCAGAGCATCCCATATCTCAAATTGTGCTTATTGTCTTTTGTCTTATCAGTGTGCATTTCAAGATAAACCTGACTCTGTCTTCTGCATGCTTCCCATTAAGTATTTACAAGTAACATAAGGTCTCTCATTCTTCTCCTAATATTTGAACCCTCTTTACTCTCCTTCTGCTGGAATGTTTCATTTTTCAACTCTTTATGTGTCTGGAAGGTCCTTCACTATATACACGGTTATGTCAATGTCTTTCTCATACTGAGAAGCCCCAGATGTGACTCAGTACTTCTTATGAGTATATCCAGCCTGGTGTGTAATAGCTCCTATTGCTATAAGGGCGTAATGCTGACATCATTTTCTGTAATCAGGTGCACTAGGCTATACTGTTGAATAGTACTCACCAGATTACTGGATTTGGGATCTCCTTTTGTTCTTACTGAACTTGACTAATGTCTTGTTCATTCATTCCTCCAAAGTGTATATATCTATAGAGTGGTGTACAATCAAGGAAAAATAATATAATTGAAAGGTACAATCAAAAATAGATGTATAGTCAAGGTGTGGAAATAAACCAACAAAAGAGTTAGGCACAAGGAGAACAAAGAGAAAATAGATGGAACGCTTACCCGTGCAGAGGGCTCACTGCAAAAGGCTCCAAAGGAGTGGATCTCTCAGAAGAGATCCTTCCTCCCTGGCAGTCAGCACTTAAATGGGTCTAGGAGAGGTGGAGCCTGGCTCCACCCCTTCCTGCAGCAAAGGTGAATTGCTTTCACCTGTGCTTCCAGGGCTGACATACTGCTTGCTTCAGATAACTAATCAAAGGTTCAGGCTGTGATTCAGCAGCTCCCATACAAGTGGCAACCATATACTCTAAGAATACTACTGTTTCCTCAAGAGTGGCATTATTTATAAACTGCTAAGATTGCATGACCCAGGCCGTTTAAAGCAGTAATGACTCTTATCTATTCCTGAGGAACACAACTTATAAGGGGCTACCACTAGGACTTCGTATTGCTTCCTAGAACCCTCTGAACCCAGTGATGCAGTATCTTATTATCCATTTACATACTGCACATCTCCTCATCTTGGATAATGGGCTGCTAAGCCTGCTAACAAAATATCTTGCTTTCCTTACATTTCTTTTTGCTGCTGACCTAGTTACAGAAATCTCATACCTCTCACATCACTAGTTTTAAATCCAGATAATCTCTGGCTTTTCTATCTCTATTCCTACATGCTCAGGCAATGTCTGTATTTCCCTTAGGTAGTCTATCTCTGCTTCTACCTTTTGCACACTTCACTTTCATAACTGAACTCACTCAAAAAAAAATACTGCTCTTGATCTCTGAGACAGTGCATAACAGCATGAGAATTTAAAATGTTTCTAACCTTACACATGCATCACAATGATCAGGGAAAGATGTTTGGGCTGCCATGTTTGGAAATGTGATACTTCTTACACTACGAGATCACACTAAATGAAAGAATTCATCCCACTTCATTTTGTAACTTAAATATTGATCAAGTGGCTGTCTTTGAAATTTCACACACTCACACACAAAAAATGACCCTGTTTGTTCACTAAAATTACCTTACAAGAACCAAACATTTACCAACCTAAAGCAACTAGTGGAACATAAATTTGAAATAACAAAGTGTTAGGATAAAATGAGAACAAAATACTTTCAAGTGATACATAATGAAGAAAATTGCTTCACAGGCAGATTTCTAAAGTTAAAAATGCAATAGATGTGCCTGATTTCTGTCATTATGGTTGTAATTATTTATTACATTAATGCCATGCCCAGAAGCACATTACAGTAACGATTGTGTAAAAGCACAGTTGAAAGATGAATCCTAAAGCATGAAAGTGTATCAACACAGAGTGCTGTTCAGACAAACACTTCATGAACAATTATGATTCCTTCACTTACACATTGGTTTTCTGCTGCTCAGTAATATGAAATGTTTATAGCTCTGACACAGTTCAGAAATTAGTGCCTGCTATTTACTTCCATGGAAAACTACAGCAGATACAAAGCACACAACAACACTATTGATAGAGCACAGATTTGCATGGATGAGTTGGTCAAGACACTGTTCATTTGGCGGCTTGACAGCTATGCATGGACATCTGGATCGTGGCTTGTCTTTCATGCCACTGTCACCACTGCCGTAATACACCATTCACAACCTCATTGTGCTTACATCTACTGTTTGATCTCCATAAATGTTTAGTAAGCATCAGTGAAATGTCAATGAGTGCAAATTTTTCTGCACTGATCAATTAAATGACATACTTTTGTGTTATACACGCTTCCATATCATGGGCCATTTTGTGTGAGTGCCCCTCTGCTGCCATCTGTCACAGGGCAACAAAAATGTAACGGAATATTGGCATGACGGTTCAATCTCTTCTGCCATCCAACCAATATCCACCTCTTATATCATGGACTGATATCATAAAATAGGTATTACTTTTGGAGCAGCCCTTATACCACAACGAAGAAAAGAGCTTTCACGTCAGGATGAAGACTTCACTGCTGAAGGTTCTGTACTGACAAATTTATCTATTTCTCAGAGATCCTAGGGCTGATATCTCTTAAAGCTATCTTATAGCTTTATTCGTATTTGTTTGAAGAGAGGTCTCGTGTTTCCACTGACATTCATTTGATTGTTTCAGTTCCATTAGTGAAATAAAAACAAACAAAACCAGGAAATGCTTCTCCAACAGATCATCAAATCTGAATTGATTTATTGCAGAATAAGGCAAACAGCCAGTTGAAAGAATGCAATTTAAACTTTCTCATTTCTTTAGGGTACAAGTTCAGCTCAAGCTATATCATATAATTTCATCTTTTAGCTGGATTTTAAGAAGTGTTTGGGCGGGTGAACTAACACATCTTTCCAAACCCCTAGGCTTATGCTGAATGTTAGGGCACATCACAGCTATTACTCTGTTATCCAGATAAATAAGAACTCAAAATTAAAGTAAAACACTTCCATCATACATTTTACATACATATACACTTCCACTAAACACTGATGATGGTAAACAAGATTATATTTTCACAGAATAGCAAAGACTCACACACACTCACTGGTTTTGCTTTAAACACAGTACCTGTTCAAAATATGTACAAACAGGGCAAGAGGAATTCTGTGATCAAGACTTTTTTTGTGTACACTGGTCTACAATCTAATCCTCTTAATAACATTTATTCCACATTAATCTGGTAAAGTGAATTCAGATGCCTTGGACAAAATTAAAATATAACTGGTTTGAGGTTAAATAGGCTTAAAATCATAGCACTCAAAGCATAGTAGAAGAAACAATGCATTATCACTACTGAGAAGAAATAAATAAACAAACAACTCCTGTGCATGAAGTTAACTGTGGAAAGCAAATCCCCAAGCAACTACCCTTTCAAGAGTTGAAGATGTAGCTGCTACTAAGTGTTATTTTCCCTAATACTATGACATCTGGAAGATGACCTTAAAAAAATCAGCTACACATTTTCAGCATCCAGCAGTGAGAAAAAACCCTAAGAGCCTGATCTCATCTCATGCTGTATTGATGCAAGTTACAAGTGGTAATATATTGGTCACTCTTAAATTTTCACAGGAACTACAACTGATACAAAGAGCAAAATGACACTGCTTTTCAACATAGCCACCACCATTAGCTATGCATTTTTGTCAGTGATGAACATGAGCCTGCAAGCCACACTCATAAAAATCTGCACCAGTGCAGGTGACCTGCTGCTATGACAGTATCAGTGCAAGGCAAATGTTGCCTGTGTGGTCTGTCATTCATCATTGCAAACAGATGGAAGTCAGAAGGTGTCAAATCTGGTCTACACAGTGGACATGGGTGGATGTTCTAGCCAAGACTGGCAATATGATCTGCAGTCTTCAAACCAGTACAAGATCTGGTGTTATTATGATGCAAGAAAAAGTTGGTCTTCTCTGAAGAACTCTGGAAGTCAGAGCCTTCAGTTTATGCAGAGTCACAGTGTAAGAGTCAGAGTTCATTGTCTGGGTTGCAGAAAATCCAGGAGGATCACGCCTGTCTTATCTCAAATGACAGTGTACATCACTTTACCTGCTGAGGGCTGCATCTCAAAACTTTTTCCTCAGTGGGGAATTCACATGTCACAACTCCATGGACTGCTGTTATGAATCCAGCTTGAAGTTTTGACACCATGTCTCATCACAGGCAATGATGCAATCTAGGAAACTGTCACAGTCGCCTCATATTGGTTCTGCATGTCCTGACAAATTTACATAAAGTGTTCTTTCTGTTTCCGTAAGATCATGCATGGAACCCACCTGGTGCAAACTTTGCAATATTCCAACATTATCATCATCCTTTCCAATGCATTGAAGCTAATATTCAGCTCCATACACAGTTCCCTGGTCATAATCTGCCAATCTGCGTGGATGAGCACTTCATTTAATGGTGTAACAGCTGAGCATAGACATTTGCAATGTAATTTGTCTTAATGTCATGGTTTTACAATCTTTTATAGCAACATCACTGTTGCTAGTGTTGTAACACACCACCCACAATCTCACTGTGCTCACATTCACTCATTAGCATCTAAATGTTCAGCAAGTGTTGATGAATGTCAGTTGAAAGAAATTTTTCTGCATGGAGCAATTCAGTGACACACCTTTGTTTTATATGCACTTCCATGTCACATACCATTTTGTCAGACTACCCCTCTCTGCCACCTGTAACATGGCAACAAAATGTAATGGAATATTGACATGAAAGTTGAATCTCTACTGCTATACCACTAATATAATAAAAGAATAGGCATTATTTTTGGAACATTGCTCATAATTTTTTGGAAGAGACATAAGAGACATTCCATATATCAAATGGGATTACAGTTTTTGTTTTCTTCAAGACAGTGCCTAAAGTGTACTCCTACATATTAGGGAAATAAAACAGGTGTCTAATAATCAGCATGTGTCCTACACCACTTAAGTGTTACTTTTCTCCCCATCTATCTAGTCACAAAACATTTCTGCTGTAAAATTCACTGACTTGCTGAAATTTGCAAAACTGAACATTTACCAGAAGAGAGAATATTCTTCTTGTACTTAACTGCTCTACCCACTAAAATACTGTTACCCTTCTGCTGCCTTTTACATAAGGGACATTGGAAGAAAAGGAACAGAAAAAATTTTCTGGAGTCTTTTATAGCTTGAAAAGAGTACTGTTTTACAAACCAATAAGTGTCTATTAAAATCCTATCCTTAAGGATCAAATAGAATTGGAGTTACTAGCTCCTTTGGAAGTGCTCAGACTCACAATTCCTTGAATACTTGCCTCCAATTTGTGATAGAGAGCAGCTGTCAGTACCAACTTGCTTGTATGCCAAATTGCACTCAGACAAAATATCTTTTCCTGCAGTCTAGTTCCCATTTCAAATGTCCCTGTCCCTCCATACATTATATTAAGATTCAGCAAAGGCAACTGTAGCATTAACAAGAAAATACTTGTATACTACTTGTTACTACAAATAAATAAAGCAAGTCTTACAAACAAAACCATTTTCTCTAAAGTTTATTTATATCATCTTTCAGTTTTGAGAATTTAGATGCCAACTTTCTCTCTGCTTTAATAAAAATGAAAAATGCAATAGCGAAAACAAAGATAGTAGACTCCCAAAATCACGTGATTACTTTTTAAGTTGTCATGCCAACTCAGTAAACATAATGACTCAAAAGAAGTCCTTGGTAGTGGTTCAAAGAAATGAATGTGCAGAAACTTACAGCAAAGTTTTGTTACCATTAAGCAAGGTAATTTTATTGGCAGTGCTGGGGTAGCATCAACATAACTCACCAAGAGTGCTCCACCAGCTGATGATTTGTTAGCAGGTTATATTTTCACATATAGTACATATCCATTAAATTCCCAAATTCATTAACCTGTCCACTCCTAATGACTGCCTAAGAAGCATAGCATTATTCGTCAGTAATCATGCCATCTAGGCTCCTATCATCATGATAGTCCATTCTTAGTCCTTGGGGATTGTTTACATCCTCCTAGTATTCCTTTTGTCTCAAAGATTGCTGTGGAATACAAGGAGAATCAAGAAGTCTCTGCACACACAGATAAGGAATACAAAGGGGAACATCTTGCCTGTCTGACACAATTCAGGCATTTCATTGTTGTTTCTTTTGCCTTGTTAAAGCAGACTAGCCTTACATCCTGTTTCCCCATCTATAATACTATATAACAATTATCATCCGCAATATCTAAAGACTGCTGTGGTGTTGCAAACAAGCACTAACAGAATGTTTTGTTTAATTACTTCTTCTAATCAGCCAATACACAATAAAAGCAGTAAATTTCACACTTTCATAGCAGCAGACTTACTTTTCTCTCAAGCACAACCCACCTTCATTTTTGCCTTCTTCCTTTAGGCTAGCTAAACACATTGCTAGGTACTTCAGCTGTCTTAATGAGGCTGAGAAAAAAAATATTTAGACAAAGGGTAAAACAATCTCATTTTTTTTCTGTCTCCAAAAGGAAAGTAGTCTAACCTATATAATGCCTAAATTCTTAGGAAGCCTCTAACTCTGAAACAACCATCTTCACACAGGGAAATACCTTCTACAATGTATTAGATTCTACTAGGTATTAACCATTCCATACAAGTCTTCTTGCCTACATTTTTTTTTTCCTAAGAAAGTTTATTAGAGGCTTTAAAAGGCTCTTATAGCCCCATAAATATTTTGAGTGTTCCAGATGATCTGAAACATGAGAGATAACAAAAAGTGCAGAAAGTATTTAAGGTCATTTAAGGAAAAACAAGAGGAAAACCACTCATTTATTTTGAGTGAGAGTTACTTAGGCACATTTTAATTAAAGTTATTTAAGCATATTAAATTAAATTGTTGAGGTACCTTATGGCACAGTTGTACATATCTGAAATTATATATTCAGAGATATATCAAATGATATAATGTCTTTCTCCCATCTATCATCAATGCTCGATGCTCATTCCTGTTTCTAGAGAATAATCTCATAACATAACAGAAGTACTGAGACATATGTGAAACATAATGGGCAAGAAAGACCATGAGATGAGTTACCTAACCACTTTACTACTCATTTGTAATATAAACATTCCAAATTTAGGTATGGCTAGTGTAATGGAAATGTTAAGTCACAATCTGAAAGAGTGACTGAGCACTTGGTGGGAAGACAGGGCCAACCCAGGGGAGCTGAGGTGCGTGCAGTGAACCTGAGTGACCTGAAGGGTTGGAGAGAGGATCTAGCCCTTCCCAGACCTCATTTAAAGGTTGACAGTGGAGGCAAGAGTATCTCTTGCTGGAGGTCCCCTGAGGCCTTCTAAATGTAAGCAGCTTATTTCCTTCATTTCTGCATCTGCTGTATTTGGGCTTGTTCTCATTTGCTGTAGCTGAAGGCTTTGCTACTTTGCTATTATCATTGTACTTTCCATTCCATTATTCCATTACAGCTAGCTATTGATATCTGACCTGACCCTCTTAATACATAGCTGTTAACAACTGTTAGAACTGTATGAAAATTAAAATGATAAACAAAACAAAGTTGGACTGCTATCTTCCTTAGTCTTTATTGGAGGCTTTTCAGAGGAACCCGTCCCAGGAGGCCATGCATCATTTTGATCCATTAACTAACCCTGTAGTCCTCATGGGTTGTTTAGTATTCCCCCCCCCCCCCCATTTATTTTCTTGCTAATTTTGGTTCTTAAGTGCTCAGAAAATTCTAGTTACTTTTGCAAGTGAAATAGTTCAATGTGAAGAATAAGTTTACCCTGTATTTTTGTCACGAGTTAGGAATGTTTAATTTTCATTTTATGTATCAAAATACATAAATATTTGGGAATGCTGACCTAGAAAACTCATGTTTAAAGAAGATATTGAAATTTTAGCATCAAGTGGAGCTTAATATATATCAATGCTTGCTAAAATACGAGGATGATAAATATACTACTTGAAAAATTGCCAGTGGCAAATGTTTCCTAATGGAAGGATGGTAAATACATAGAATGACACCAGAATTTCTCTAAGAATACTTTTCTACTAAGTTATATTGGGAATGATGGTACTGAAACACTAGCATTCTCACTTTCTACATCCCAAACTTGTTTAAGAAATAGTGATCTGTTCTTCAAAGATGATATTAACTTGGCTATATTTGGAATTCGCAGTAAGACTTGTTTCTGTCACTTGCAAACGAAAAGCCTTTTCAAACCTTCCTTACTTCTGTCATGCTGAATAATCTGTCTGCCACTTTTGGCCTAGATTAAGTTGTTGAAAGCAAATCTGTGTCACTGACTTTACCAGCAGCGTTGAATATGCCATAGAATGTCATCCTAGGGGACATCATTTAGAAGTTCACAGTGACAACAGGTGTCCCAGACACACAAACTGTGGGGTAGAGATAGTGAGTTTTCAGAATTAAGGAACACTAAAATAAGTTCCAAAAAGACATTTTGCACTGAGGGTTGCAAAGAGGGTTAACATAGAAGCAAACCAATTAGTGCTATTTTATGTATGTAACACAGGAAAAATAGTTTCAGACACAATCTAGAATGTTTCATGATTTCCCTTTGGAAAACTTATTTCTAGAATCTTGATATTCCAGTGAAAGATTATAAACACCTTGTACAATCAATGAAAAATAATATAATTGAAAAATACAGTCAAAAAACAGATGCATAGTCAAGGTGTGAAAATAAACCAAGAAAGAGTTAGGCACAAGGGAAACAAATTAAAAATAGAGGGAATGCTTACCCGTGCAGAGGGCTCACTGTAAAGGGCTCCAAAGGAGTGGATCTCTCAGAAGAGATCCTTCCTCCCTGGCAGTCAGCACTTAAATGGGTCTAGGAGAGGTGGAGCCTGGCTCCACCCCTTCCTGCAGCAAAGGTGAATTGCTTTCACCTGTGCTTCCAGGGCTGACATACTGCTTGCCTCAGATAACTAATCAAAGGTTCAGGCTGTGATTCAGCAGCTCCCATACACACCTAGATTATGTTAAAAGCAGACCATTAGCATACACAGATAAGAAATTAGGAACCTAACCTGAAGTACTGATTTTGGGTTTGTAAGCGTCTTATTCAAAGCAAGTCAGAAAACCATTTTTCTAAAAATATATTCCACCAATAAGTTAATTGGAGGTAAATAGAGTATTATAAATTATTTTAATGATCAGTATTTCTTACTGTTTATCACTAGTAACATGCTTTTGATGTACAAAATATGGCAATACTATATTCTCAGGAGGAGAAATTTAAGAAATTAGTAACTGAGGTCTTTACTGCATTGCCTTTTATTCTTCTTTATTCTCTTACTGATACAATTATTCATAGAATTTATTATTATTATTGTAGTTATTATTATTATTATTTGAAGTTCTGAATGAGAAAATAGAGAGCTTTGGGACAGGAAGTACACTTTATGCAAATAAATTGACATTAAAATCTTAAGTAGAACTTGGGGAGAGAATAGAACTTTATAACTGCAAGTGACAAAACAAGATAGAGGTATCATGGTACAAAATTAAGCCTGAGTTGTATAAGATCATTAAGAAGATGGAGATATTATACCTCCTGCACTGTGGAAAAGGGCTTCAGTACTTGGACTCCCTGCTAATGTGTAATAGAAAAAATGAGAGAGGAGAAATATAATTTTAGAAGCTGTAATTTGAATAGATTAAAGAACTAAAATTAGTGTAAGAGAGACTAAAGAAAAAGTTGCAGTAATCAACATAAAAATTAACCTGCCACACACGTAACTAACAATGATATGTGAAAATACGTCAGTACGTCTTTCAGCCTATGTCACAAATGTCAACTATACTTCCCTCATGAGAGAGAAGAGGGAATATATTTATTGATATGATTTAACAAAGCTTAATCATAAATCAGATGGCAACTTCTCAGGATTTGAGATGGATGGATACACTGGAATTTATTTTTTCTACATATAGGCCCTCCTACTGAGTCTCAGAGTTGATCCCCTTGTTTTCATGACTACCTGAACCATAGTGGTATGAAGCACTGGTGTGTCTGAATCCACTTCAAAACTTGATCAATGGTTTTATGTTTGAAGGCTATGCACATAATCAATCTGCACATCAAAATCTACAATCTAAAATATGATCTTGTCAAGGTATAAAGCATATCTGTACAAGCATAAACTTGATAGGTATCCTTGCTTCAGGGAAGATTCCATTGTTCAGCCAGCTGCAGTGCAGAGGAGCTCAAAGGGCTCTTGCACTGATCACTGTTTACTAGGCAGGAAGGCTGACTCATATTATTCAGCACATGCTCAATTGGTCCTCAGTTGTTAAACCAGGTGAAGTCAGGTTTGGAATCAATTCTTTCAGTCCTCCAGTTTGAGATGTATTTGTGTTCATTATTAGTTGAGGCAGTTCTGAACAAGGCTTTCGCATAAAAGGGAGGCCTAAGGAGGGAGATGGGAAGTTAACACAATGTCACAGCATGTAATGTTGAATATTTCACTTCAACTCATCTTTAAGGACATTTATTCACCTCCACTACTTCATTTATTATTCATGAGGCTATTGAAGAATGGCATCAACATTAATCAATGTATAACTGACTCACCCTGTACGTATATTCTAAAGAGGACATAAGAAAACTGTAAAAATAGAATTGTCACCACTGCCGAGCAAAATTAAAAAATTATACTGTTTCCACATAACAAATCATTTCTGTGATTACAATGCTAATGCCAGCTTGATTTATCTCAAAGTACCATAAGTACCAATGGAGTCATCAGCTTAAGTTTCTACTAACAAAACTACCACAAACTTGCTTGACTATTTTAAAGGCCTCTCCATAGTATTCATATCACCTCTTTATTAGCTAACCTACATTCATGCAGTTTTGCAACATTTCTTTAGTCATGTTAAATAAATGCTTACTGAATGATGTTCGGTTAAAGAATCATTGAATTTGCATCCTCTTGTATCATTGACATGTGCAGAATACATATTGTGATTACATACTGATCTATGGAGACTGAAAGACATTGACAAAAGGGACCAGAGTGTGTGAACTGCAGCTGAGCTCTGTGCCTCTGCTCATCTCCTCCCTGTTCAGTTGGAAGAAGTCTGAGTAACAGTCTTTTGTTAAATCCCTTCAGAACAAAGTGACAATACTATGAGTAGCAATTTTAGCACAATAACAAAACAAACTCAATATTTATTGCTAATGCATTTATAATATGCACAGTCCTAACAAAATCTTTTTTTGTGTTCAGTATGTTACAAATAATAAATTAGTTTTCCTTTTCAAATTGTTTTATTGTATTTAATAAGGTATAGATTAGACTTATCCATAAAATTATTTTCTGCTGCTTAAAATCATAAGATGAATCTCTGTTTCTTGCATTCTAACAACTCAAGACTTCAATATGAATGAATTTGGGAGAATTTGTTTATTGACAAGGTGCAGAAAAACTCTTTTTGATTACTAATATCCTCACACTTAATTGCATTAAATTAGCTAAGGCTCACATTTGATATCAGCTGAATATAAGTACTATTTAATATATATTTCTTTCACTGCAATTTTCTTTTCGTAGGTAGGCCATCTTTATTGAACAGTATATATGGAACCTGGGATCAGATGCCATGACAAATATTTTATTGTCAGCATGATACTGACATGGATGAAATAAGATGCTTGTTACAAGCATAGAAAGGCTTTCTAACACGTGGCTCAAACAGTACAAATACAGTTTTATAAAGATGTTTGTAAAGCCTCTTCTTAACTCGAGTGCAAAACTATGTCAGTAAGGGATTTCATCTCTTGCCACTCTTAACTGCCTGAGCTACAAAAAGGCACATCTGCTGGTGCTGATATACCAGTCCTAGTTATCTGTTTCTTTTTCTTCAGCTGGAACTCACTCCTTTCCATAGCTACGTTGGTAAAGTGTTTCTGGTGAATCCTGCCTAATCCATGCTCAGAAGAAAGTCAGCTTTTCAAATGATACAGATTTGATACTAGATTGCTCATAACAGAGACTGCCATAGAACTGGTACTGTCAGGTTAACAACTGAACTTATGCAATGTATACATAGGTATCGACCAGTATGTCTCAGAAATAGTCCCAAGTCATCTACAACTTGCCTGGACTTTCTGAGAGTGATACGGACAGAAAGGACTAGGAATAATCACCAGTACAGCTAGATCTGAAATAAGATATCTGTCTACAGTCTCAAGCCAACTTTTTAAATTGCTTATGCTTATCTGGGTGATTTTGCCTGACATGGACAAGGGATCACTCACACAAATCACTCTGCTGGAAGTCACTGCCCTCCCAATTCTGCTGGAAAAAGGGTAATAATAAGCAGCTGGAGGGTGTAACTGTAACAGGGGTCATCCACCTGCAAACTAATTGTAGCATGTCTGTCTACAATCTGTTTGACATAACTATGCTAGATCTAGTTTGTGATATAAAACTAGGTTAAAGTTGCTTTCTATTTTGTATATAAATTCCTACTTTTTCTGTATTTTTATTTATCCATATTTCCAAGTGAATGTTCCTTTATATTACATCAGATTTTAATAAATACTAATAGAGTATGATTTCTCCTATTCAACATAAGTCTAGATAAATGCACATTATTACCATAATATTTCTCCATTACTGTAAGACTTTGATCCTGTCAATAGTAAGTACTAAGACAAGAAAGGGGAGGGGGGGGAAGCCTGAAGAGGAGCATGTAGTTGTCATTTAATAATTTGTTCAGCTTTCCTAAGAGAAAGTGATTAAAATATCGCACTTCTTATGTAAATAGATTGCAAACTAGGCTCTGAAGGAAAAGCATACCTAATGATCATGGACAACCCTCAAGCACAGTAATCAGTGGCTTGTTTGTTGAGATTCAGAGACATCTTGTAAATGGATGTCATGAGTATTAATTATCATTTGGTGATAGGCAGGCAGAGTAAAACATGTAGTTTGTAATTTTGTGGTGTAGCTGAATGGTATGTGCCTAACTGAGTGATAAGAAATTAATCTCTTCATACACAAAAAAAGCATGGAAGAGCAATGAAACTTAAGAGAACCCTAAAAATACCCTCACCCAGCTGTTTGCTGTTAGCAGGGCTATCACAGCAAAGTGATAAACCCACAGAAAGGCCATTGAACATACACAAAAGAACAAAGAAAAAAATATGTTGCAGAGGAAATTCATTAAACCTATTGGAGAAACACATACCTTGCACTTGTGCTCCCTTTGCCATTCCAGGGAGTTCTCAGTTCCAGTTTCCAAAGGGAGCAACTCTGGCTCACCTTTTTATGAGGGAAGTTATTGTCTACAGAGCGTGGACACAATCCACACCTTAAATTCCTTTAAGGACCAGAGTTGAGGAAAGTCTGTTTGAAATGTAGAAGGGGACAAGAGACTGAATATTAAGTCAGATTTGCCAGAGAGTTGCTTAAGTCTCTTGTGACCTGATATTTGAGCTTGTGCGTGCAAGTGTGTACACAAATACATGAATAGCGTGACTATACATAAATGTGAACATCCGATGTATATGTGTATTTGTGTCTGGCTATGGCATGTACATTCTACTGGTTGGTTGGAGGAGCACAAAACTGTGACAGCCTTGCCACTGCTGGTACCAGATTTGGCAATTCCATGGAAAATGTAGTAAATGGTATAAAAAATTTGAGATTTAGATATGTTAAAAGTGACTTATCTGCACAAGTATTATGCAGGCTGTTTTATATGTATGTATTAATTTTGGGGGAGGGTAAGTAATTTATCTTTTAAATGAAATTATTTTATTACTTACAAGTTTTTAATAAACTATTTCCCGCACAGAGAATTTGTAAGTAAATAGGCAAGCTGTGTAGACCTATGTCTGCAGAAGTAAGGCTAGATAGGACAGACTTTAGTGGTAATAACATAGTACTTCCAACAGACTTCGGAAAAATTGATAGTGGTGAAAGGACAGGCAGACTAGATAAGGATGATCTCACCTGAAGAACTGTTGGCCTTATTGCCACTGGAATGTCCTCAAAGTTATCACCACAAATTTTGCTCTTTCAGGAAATTAAGGTACACCTGAAATCATGGAATGTGCTTAGAGAGTTTCTCTGTATTCTTAATCCAAGTCCACATTCCCTTGGCCTGTGTGTGGGAGAATATAATAATATCTCTATTAAGATGAAGAAAAAAAGGCTATACAAATTCATTAAAGGCATAATTTCCCATTGAATAGGAGGAAGAATAGCAGTGTTTCAACACACCTTAGAATTCTTCTAGCACTCTTAAAATAATAAAACAGCTGGCTAAGGTTTTTAATTGTGGGCACGAAAAGCATTATTTTAGGAAAATTATCATGTCAAAGCATTTAAACTTTACTTAGAGATAGTTACCTAACTGTGACTTTATTTATTTCTTTATTATTTGCCCATTTAACAAAGAGCTTTGTACAGCACTACTAAACTTTGAAAAGTTTAAATGTGATTAAATTGATTTAATGTATGATATTCCCACCTGCATGTGATTTCTGATGTACATCTGTCACATACAAAATTAAAAGCTAAGTAACAAGATTATAATCAAATTAGAGAGCTTATGCAAGTAAATCAGATTGAAAATCTGTGTGAGTGAAAACTGAACTTACTAGTGAGACCATCTTGCATCCTGTTGGATAAAATGATTTTTAAACTTTCACATAAGTTTCTGACTGGAAAATCCAGCCTTTGTAAACACACTGTATGAATCCAGAGAACTTTGCTTCTGCTGGTGAACTAGCTTCCCAGCCAGAACTATTTACCTGGCATTTATTTTAAAAATGAATAACTCACGTAGATTAACTGTTTATCAAAACAGAAGAGGTAGGCTTTCAGGAGACAAAAGTGATTCAAGGAGAGTAAGGGAAGGAGAAGAGCTTTTTTTCCCCACTATGTCTGTAGACCAGAGATAAATAGAAAAACAAAACAAAACAAAAAAAAAACAAAACAACAACAACAAAAAAAAAAAACAAAAAAAAAACTCAAAAAAGTGCAGCAGCATGAGGATGAAGTAAAATAACGGATAATAAGTATATGAAGAATATTTATAATATATATGCACATATGAAAAGTTTCCCCATAACCCATGAAACTTCAAAACCCGAAGGAGTGTCCTAAGTTTTTCTGCATAAAAGAAGTCCTGCAGAAAAGGGTTGCTTTTAATCTAAGGGAATTTGTTATTCAACAAAAATATATATTCTGATTATTTTCAAATTTAATTACCAAAGTTTTGTGTATAGTGCATGTAACAGGTTTAAATATCACTGCTCAGATTATTTTCTCTGAAAGATGGTTGTTCTTTGGTGACAAAGGATTTTGACACTAGCAACAAAAAAATGTAACATGACAGAGCCTGATGTACTTACTAAGTAATTTCTGGGGATTTCAAAGTGGTGTTCAGATAAATTGCATTCTAAGCTTCATTAAGGAGTAGTAGAAAATGAATCGCATTTAAGTTTGTTATTAATAGTTTACTGATTTGGTCTCAGTGACATCCCATGAAATTTAACTTGATAAAGCTTATTCCATGCTAATTGTTTTAATAGACTTTAATATTATTGTAGTGAAAAAGTTTTAACATTATGTCATTTAAAGTTTTGGAGTAATAGAAAAACTATTTTTGTATCAATACGTACTTCTATTGAGAAATATGTTCTAACTCATCTAATATTGCAAGTTTGACAGAGAAATTACTATGGAAGGAATTTTTCCTGAATATATTCAGGAAGCTATATTTAAGTTTTGCATTAAAAAAAAAAAAGTAATCAAATCTCCAGAATGTTTTGATTATCCTAGTGTAAATTAATAAATGTGTACAAACACCTATATATGTATTTTGTAGTGATATTTTGGTGGGAAAAATTCTATTCATTGCACTTTATGATGGATTTACAAATTTCACATACAGTGAGCATTTTATTTTTCTTCTCTTTTCCTACTTGGTGTCATAAGAACAGCTTTGGATAGAAGCTATTAGGCCCACAAGAGGAATAGAATTAATTGCCATTGTAGGTTAGCGTGGCTTTATTTATTAGGTTTTGTCTTTGCCCAAGTAGATCACTAGTTTTAGAGTTGAATCAGTATCACTGTATACTGTGTTACTTTATTTGTGAAGATTTTATTATTGATTACATACTGCATTATTTCTACTCAACACATTGAAATCAAAGAACAAGTGAAATCATAAGGCTTTTTAAAAATCAAATTACTTCACACCAAAGATTTATTTTTTTTTTTAATGTACTTCTATTACTTTATTAGATCTAGGGAAGATGCAGGTAGTAGTTTTACCTTTTACAAATATCCATGTAATAAGAGAAACAAGAGAAGTATGAATAAAAATGTTCTGTCATATTTAGAAATCTTCTTTTTAAGGTCTCTACTTCATTAAGATTACAGATCAGAACACAATTTGAATCTTTTATAGTAAGAGTCAGTTTTATGACGTAGAATAAAAGGGATGGCCTGCAAAGAACAGCCGTTGCAAGCATCAAGAAAGACCGATTGCAAAATTTCATAGCTATTAAACTTAAAGGCAGGCTATATCTTTTCAGACCTTTTTTTTATATGTAGACTGATAAAGCTAGAACAAGCTAGATGGCCATATACCTTAATTTATGCAGTTTTTTATACATAAATCCTGCAGCTATTCAAGTATTATGTTACAATTTTTGGCAGAGAGTACGTGAAGATATATCAGTGTATCTAAAGTTAATATTATTCCAAGGCAACTTCAGGTGGGCTTAGGAACTCTAAAGAGTTCTTCTAATTGCTTTTTAAAATTATTATTAAGCCTAGTTAAACAACAGCATCTCTTAAGTGCTTTACAAGCAATTTACATTGCTTGTAATATATAATACTTGGAAATACACATCTGGACACTCAGACTATTTCATTTGCCTGTAGTCAAGGTCAGAATATTCATACAGCTTCATTCCACTTTATGATGGGATGAAAATTACAGTTTGAATAAATAAATAAAATAAAACATAAAAAGAGCCAACTGATACATGAGCTGGAAGTTCAGGAAAGCAAGCTCACTCCAGGATTATGTAAGTATGATTTACTTTCAGCAAAAAATTTATGCTTAAGAATACTATAAGGTCACTTGTATAGGAACTGCTGAATCATGGCCTGAACCTCTGATTGATCACCTGAGGTGAGCAATGAGTCAGCCATAGGAGCACAGGTGAAGGCAATTGTCAACGGTTTATGGGCTGGTCCGGCCCAGTTCCGTGACTAGCAGGGCGGAGGGATCTGCAGATCCGCGCCTCTGGAAACGGGGAAGCAGGGGACCCCAAAATACTTGAAAACAACAGCACTGATCTGAGGTGGAACAAATGATTTTACTAAATATAGTATTAGTAAAATACAATGAGAGAGAGAGAGAGTCTGTTTGAATTGTATAGACCTCACCACAATGCTGGGGTGAGAAGTGCAGTCTAGTTGAGTGACTGAAGTACAGATGGCGAAGTGCAGATGGCGAAGCACAGGTGGCGAAGCGCAGATAGTGAAGCGCAGACAGCGAAGAGCAGGCGAAGAAGAAAGATCAGGTGACCTTCCTCGGAGTTATATCCCCTTGCTGACCGCAAAGTCTCCTGGGGAAATGTAGTTCTTGTCCGACGGACGAACATTCGGCAGATATCAAACCCCACCCCCAATACATTTGTCATGGTTTTACGTTTTTTGGTTTTTAGTATTCCACATCAACACATCATGTAGTGCACTGGAACTAAAGTGTTAATACTCCAGCTCCATGTACCTATCTCTGTACGTGACGGAAGTCATGGGATCTGACCCTTCCGGGGGGGGGGAACCTTCACTTACTGCTTGTCAGTGGGCTCCTGGAGGCAGCGTTTTCCCGGCCATCCCAAACTTTTCAGGTTTGACTTGGTCTCGGGAACTCTCTCTCCTATTTTTTTTTGATTTATTAGTCTCAATTTCAATTAGATCTTATTATATTGTGTTATTTTGCATTTCCAATATCATAGTTAGTAAAATAAGTTTTCCTCCTTAGATCGCTGCCGCTGTTTTCTTTTCCCATTCCCTTTTCCCCTTCCCTTTTTGGGCCAGCGGCCCTTTTGGGCCAGCTGCCCCCCTGTCACGGGCACAGGTAAATCTTGCTTAACCCGCGACAGATTTTTGGTGGAGAATGCGGGCATAGTTTTTTAGCTTTTAGAACAAATCTCCTTCTCTGCTCTCAGAGAGCTTTGTTAGGAGCATTATCAGTAGTTCAGGTTTTTGTGCTGGAAAACTTGACCTTGAAAGACCAGGCGTACTGCCAGTATTCTGGGATATTTGTAAACTTTGAGCACTGCTTGGTCTGGGTAGTGCCTCTTGTTTTTTTATTCCCTTCTTCTTGGTAGTTTCAATTAATTAACCCCTTTTTAGCAGACACCAGCAATGAACCCATTCTTTTTTGTGGGGGCGCTGCGTAAGGTATTCAAAGCTATAATGTTACTCACGACCTTCTGGCCACTCATCAATGTCATATCTTTTGGTTGGACAATGGTGTCCATATATAACTGGGTAAGGGCATGGATAGAGACACCTGTATTGTACCTATATTGGTACCTATATGGAACGTGGCATGATATTAATTTTGACATTTACTTCCCAGATGGAATGGCCAATTTTACAAACTACACGATGTTCGGACCAACTCCCAGATTTTCCTATCAGTTTGTCAGACATTCTTCGGATAGTCAGTCAACGCTCATATATGTGTGCGTAACTCTGCTCATGTTGATGAGTGTGGCCCTGCTCATATCAGTTTACCTGGCTGTGGTCTATTATAGGCATAGTAAGCAGAAGGAGTCTCCTCCAAAACCAGAGAATGCTGACTGGCAGGGGATATGGGGAGGTTTAGGAAAAATCTTAGAAGCGTGGGGACCCGCAATGTCATGGGATTTCACTCTTGAACACCTATGGGATCCTGAGAAACTAAGCCAGTATTTGAGTCAGGGACAGTGCGGCTTACATAAATCTAAGGAGGCACAACTTATTTGGGGTTTGGCTTGTGCTTACCGCGCCCCATATAATACTGTTCTGGAGAGAGAGAGTTTCCGAGCTGAGGTTCAGGCCAAAGGGGAGAATTCCCAAGTCAAATCTGATCAGTTACAGGAGACACCAGTAACAATAACAGTTGCTCCGGTGGAAGGCAAGAAATGGAAACGAGTGTCCACGCATCTAGAACGGAAAAAAGAAGAAGAGGAGGAAGTGGAGGAAGATCCTGGTGAGGGGCCCTCCTCAGAACCACCACCGAGAAAGGCAAAGGGAAAAACTAAGAGACATGAAGAGGAGAGTGATGAAGAGGAAATCTCTATTACTACTCGTCGGCCTCTGAAGATGACCGAAATCCAAGGCTCAAGAAAAGAGTTTACACGGCACCCAAGTGAAACTCTCGTTTCCTGGTTGGTTCGCTGTTGGGATGCCGGGGCCAATAGCTTGTCTCTAGATGGTAATGAAGCTCGCCAACTCGGAGCCATTGCCAGAGATCCAGCTGTTGACAGAGGAATTAGTCGATGTTTGGATGGGGCTGCCACCCTCTGGGAAAGAATGTTAATAGCCGCGAAGGAAAGGTATCTCTTCAAAGACGGCTTGAAGCCTGCGACGAGAAGATGGGATACAGTTGAAAAGGGTATCCAGTATCTGAGGGAAATGGCTGTGGTGGAAATGCTGTATGACCCCAACTTTGTTCCTGACGACCCACACCAAGACCATGACCCTGAAAAAGTGAGGACGACGTCTGATATATGGCAGAAACTCATAAGTACAGCACCAGACAGATATTCTGTTGCACTAATGTCTGCACGTGAGAGACACGAGGATCAGCAGAGAATGCCCTTAGTTTTTGAATTGATTCTTAAGCTCCAAAGCTATGAACAGCAACTACCCGTAACTCGTGCTTCCATTTCTGCCATCTCTCAACTAACGGACCAAGTGAATAAAATGCAAGAGCAAGTGTCTTCACTGAATAAAATGCAAGCATCTTCACTGAATAAAATGCAAGAGCAAGTGTCTTCACTGAATAAAATGCAAGAGCAAGTGTCTTCACTGATTAATCGTGACAAACCTGTAGTAGTATCAGAAACGCTTGATGAAGATCAGGATGATCAGAAGAGTCTAATGAAGGAGCTGATCAAATTGATGCGAATCCAATTAATTAAGGATGAGGAACCCTTTTCCTCACGTGCACCATCAAGAATCTCAGCTGTTAAAGGCAAACGCTTTCCGGCTCCAGTAAGGAATCCTACATCACGAATTGCCTTGTGGCGTTACTTACGTGACCATGGAGAAGACATGAGGAAGTGGCATGAACAACCTACTCCTCTACTGCGAGCACGAGTAAGAGAATTACAAAGCAGATCAACCGCCAGTGCAGTTGCTCCGGTTATTACAGGTAATGAATAGAGGGGCCCTGCCCTCAGTCAGGGGAGGGAAAGGGATAATAGAGTTTATTGGACTGTGTGGATTCGATGGCCTGGCACATCAGAACCACTGAAATATAAGGCACTGGTGGATACTGGTGCACAGTGTACTCTGATGCCTTCAAGTCATGAGGGCACAGAATCAATCCATATTTCTGGAGTGACTGGGGGCTCCCAAGAATTGACTGTGTTGGAGGCCGAAATAAGCCTCACTGGTAAAGACTGGCAAAAACATCCCATTGTGACTGGCCCAGGGGCTCCATGTATACTAGGTATTGATTATCTCAGAAGGGGACATTTCAAGGATCCTAAAGGGTATCGATGGGCCTTTGGAATAGCTGCTGTAGACGCAGACAACATTAAGCAGCTGTCTGTTTTGCCTGGCCTGTCAGAAGATCCGTCTGTTGTGGGGTTGCTACGAGTGAAAGAGCAACAGGTACCAATTGCTACAAAAACAGTGCACAGACGGCAGTATCGCACCAACAGGGATTCCTTGCTCCCCATTCATAAGTTGATTCGTCAACTAGAGAGTCAGGGAGTGATCAGCAAAACTCACTCACCTTTTAACAGCCCCATATGGCCAGTGCGTAAAGCCAGTGGAGAATGGAGGTTGACAGTGGACTACCGTGGCCTGAATGAAGTCACACCCCCACTGAGTGCTGCTGTGCCGGACATGTTAGAACTCCAGTATGAACTGGAGTCAAAAGCAGCCAAATGGTATGCCACCATTGACATTGCTAATGCTTTTTTCTCCATTCCTTTGGCCAAAGAATGTAGGCCACAGTTTGCTTTCACCTGGAGGGGCGTTCAGTATACTTGGAACCGTTTGCCCCAGGGGTGGAAACACAGCCCAACCATTTGCCATGGTTTGATCCAAACTGTATTGGAACAGGGCAGTGCTCCTGAGCACCTGCAATACATTGATGATATCGTTGTGTGGGGCGATTCAGCGGAAGAAGTCTTCACAAAGGGAGAGCTAATAATCCAGATTCTTCTGTGTGCTGGTTTTGCTATTAAGCGAAGCAAAGTGAAAGGACCCGCTCAGGAGATTCAGTTCCTAGGTATAAAGTGGCAAGATGGCCGTCGTCACATCCCGACAGATGTGATCAACAAAATCACTGCTATGTCTCCACCCACTAATAAGAGAGAGACACAATCTTTTCTGGGTGCAGTGGGCTTTTGGAGAATGCATGTTCCAAACTATAGCTTCATTGTAAGCCCCCTTTATCATGTGACGCGAATGAAGAATGAATTTACATGGGGCCCCGAGCAGCAGCAGGCTTTTGAACAGATTAAACAGGAGATAGCCCGTGCCGTGGCCTTGGGGCCAGTACGGACAGGACAGGGTATAAAGAACATCCTCTACACTACTGCTGGAGAGAAAGGTCCCACATGGAGTTTGTGGCAGAGAGCCTCAGGAGAGACCCGAGGCCGACCCCTGGGATTTTGGAGTAGAGCATATAAGGGGTCAGAAGAGGGCTACACTCCAACTGAAAAGGAGATCTTAGCTGCATATGAGGGGCTTCGGGCTGCTTCTGAAGTAGTCGGTACTGAAACACAGCTCCTTCTGGCACCTCAACTGCCAGTGCTGAACTGGATGTTCAAAGAAAAGGTTCCCTCCACTCATCATGCAACTGATGCCACTTGGAGTAAGTGGATTGCGTTGATTACACAACGAGCACGGATGGGGAATCTCAGCCGTCCAGGAATCCTAGAGGTCATCTTGGACTGGCCTGAAGGTAAAAAGTTTGGAACATCACCAGGAGAAGAAGTATCACGAGCTAAAGAGGCCCCACCATACAATGAATTACCAGAAAATGAAAAAAAATATGCCCTGTTTACAGATGGATCGTGTCGTGTTGTGGGAAAGCATCGCAGATGGAAATCTGCTGTGTGGAGTCCCACACGGCAAGTTGCAGAGGCCACTGAAGGCAAAGGAGAATCAAGCCAATTTGCAGAGGTAAAGGCTGTCCAACTGGCCTTAGATGTTGCTGAACGGGAGAGGTGGCCAATACTTTATCTTTACACTGACTCGTGGATGGTGGCAAATGCTCTGTGGGGGTGGTTACAGCAGTGGGAACAAAATAACTGGCAAAGAAGGGGTAAACCTATTTGGGCTGCTGAACTGTGGAAAGATATTGCTACCCGGATAAAGAATTTGGTCGTGAAAGTACGCCATGTAGATGCTCATGTGCCCAAGAATCGGGCTACTGAAGAACAGCAAAATAACCATCAGCTGGACCGAGCTGCCAAAATTGAGGTGGCTCAAATAGACTTGGACTGGCAGAACAAGGGTGAATTATTTCTAGCTCGGTGGGCCCACGAGACCTCGGGCCACCAAGGGAGAGATGCAACATATAAGTGGGCTAGAGACCGAGGGGTGGACTTAACTATGGGTGCTATTGCACAGGTTATTCATGACTGTGAAACGTGTGCCATAATTAAACAAGCCAAGAGGATGAAACCACTCTGGGAGGAAGGGCAATGGCAAAAGTACAAATATGGGGAGGCATTGCAGGTTGATTATATCACCTTGCCACGATCTCGCAGTGGTAAGTGTTATGTGCTTACCATGGTGGAGGCAACCACGGGGTGGCTTGAAACATATGCAGTACCCCATGCTACCGCCCGAAACACCATACTGGGTCTTGAGAAACAAGTCCTGTGGCGACATGGCACCCCAGAAAGAATTGAGTCAGATAACGGGACTCATTTCAAGAATTCTCTTGTGAATACTTGGGCCAAAGATCATGGCATTGAGTGGATTTACCATATTACCTACCATGCACCAGCCTCTGGTAAAATTGAACGGTGGAATGGATTGTTAAAAACTATGCTGAAAGCAATGGGTGGTGGAACATTTAAGCACTGGGAGAAGCATTTGGCGGAAGCCACTTGGTTAGTCAATACCAGAGGATCTATCAATCGTGACGGTCCTTCCCAGTCCAGCTCCCTACATACTGTAGAGGGAGATAAAGTCCCTGTTGTACATGTAAAAAACATGTTGGGTTAAACGGTTTGGGTTCTTCCAGCTTCTGGAAAGGGCAAACCTCTCCGTGGTACTGTTTTTGCCCAGGGACCAGGGTCCACTTGGTGGGTAATGCAAAGAAACGGGGATGTTCAATGTGTACCACAAGGAAACTTGATGCTAGGGGAGTGCAGCCAGTAATTCTATGTATATGTATATAGACTTGTCTGTGTGTAATGCACTTTTAATCATTTTGTTTGCATATATGTATATATATATATTGAGCATGATGTAGTGATGTAGAATAAGGGGTGGAATGTCATGGTTTTACGTTTTTTGGTTTTTAGTATTCCACATCAACACATCATGTAGTGCACTGGAACTAAAGTGTTAATACTCCAGCTCCATGTACCTATCTCTGTACGTGACGGAAGTCATGGGATCTGACCCTTCCAGGGGGGGGGAACCTTCACTTACTGCTTGTCAGTGGGCTCCTGGAGGCAGCGTTTTCCCGGCCATCCCAAACTTTTCAGGTTTGACTTGGTCTCGGGAACTCTCTCTCCTATTTTTTTTTGATTTATTAGTCTCAATTTCAATTAGATCTTATTATATTGTGTTATTTTGCATTTCCAATATCATAGTTAGTAAAATAAGTTTTCCTCCTTAGATCGCTGCCGCTGTTTTCTTTTCCCATTCCCTTTTCCCCTTCCCTTTTTGGGCCAGCGGCCCTTTTGGGCCAGCTGCCCCCCTGTCACGGGCACAAGTAGATCTTGCTTAACCCGCGACAGCATTACATGATGTTATGGTGTGGAATACTGATGACCAAAAATCATAAAACCATGACAGCAATTCACCTGTGCTACTGGAAGGAGTGGAGCCTGGCTCCACCTCTCCTAGACCCATTTAAGAGCTGACTAGCAGTAGGAAAGGATCTCTTCTGGAGGTCCCCTACTCTGGAGTTTTATAGCGAGCCCTGGCTGTGGGTAAGCATTCCATCTATTCTGTTTTCATATAATAACTGCGTAGCCAAACTCTCTGGTATATTTCATAACTATAGCATTTGTATATTCCTTGATTATACAGTCATGAATACAACTCTTGTTAGTCTAAGAATCGCTTACAATTTGCTTTTGGTATTTAAAGACTTGCAAGTTTCTTGTTGCCCCTCTCAGTGGAGTATAGTAGAAAGGGTCTCTTTATTTTCTTTACCTGTATTTATCATGATTTGAGAAATGATGATACTAGTAATAAGTTGAAAAGAGATCAGGAAACACAGTGAAATGAGAAAGTAGAATTATGGTTCAAAAGAAAAATAGAGGGAACTTTTCAGGTGGAAGTTCTTCATCTTCTCATTTGAAAATCATGTGGAAAATGTAAGAAGTGTGGTTAGCCTGACTAAAAAAAAAAAAAAGAGGAAGAAGAAACTTTTCAGAATAAGTTATGATAATTGCAAGAACTTAAGTTTGTTATTTTAAGTTGATCTAAAAGGTCTTTATGATATGTTCCTATATTATGTAAGTCTATGAAAAATTCCCCTTGTGTTTTCAGACTTATAGCATTTTATTCAGAATTCCCTAGGTATTAGGGCATAGAAATTAAAGGAAGTACTTGTCGATGTCATGTCGTATCCCATAATCCTGCATAGCTTAGTTTGTTAAAGGATTTATGAAAATTCTAAACTGTATTATTAAAAAACTAATGTTGATAAGAACTACTTATATGCAGTAAGATACAGATCAAGGTTAAAAAATCAAATATTGCTTCTATAGGTGTGAAAGCTTAGGGAAGTTAAAGCATGGAAAACCCTTAAGTAAGTAGAATTTAAATTTGACACAAGCACCTACCTGGGGGGAAGGAAAAAAACAACAACAAAAAACGTCTAAACAAACACTGAAATTACTGGCTTGCAACATGATGTGTAAGTACTAGAGTACAAGAGTGTCAATTTGAGTTCATTGCTTTATGACAAATTTCCTGAAGCCTCTCACAAAAACAATAAAGAAAGCAAAGTTCAAATGAGCTTATCGGGAGTTTAGAGGAAGAATCAGTAGGATGCTGTGACCTGTTAAGATTAGGGAGCACTAAAAGAAAGGAAATAAGGCAGTAAGAGTACTCAGAAGTCACAGAAGCTTTTGTAAGATAATAGTACTAGGAAAATCACTATAAAAAAGGATTGCACTGAAGAATTAAGTTCTTCAATGCAACAGTGAATATCTTAGTTTTTTTTTCCTAAACACATTAACTTGCATATGCAGGTTTTGAGTTTTAGATTTGTAGATGAGTAATATATAATATAGGCTGTAGTGTTTTGAGAAATTTCTTCAGAATGATTTATATTTAAGCTTATAAGAGTAAAGTGGAGCTGTAACTATCATTAAAATACGTCTGTTTGTTTTTTTGAGTCACTGAATAGTCTATGTAGCAGTCTAATGGATGGGAGAGGCCTGAGTAAGGCTAAAAACTAGAAGTTTTTTCCCATTCGAAAATAATTTTGATGTGAACGTTAATGAAGGAGTGAAGGGAAATACATGTGACTTAAGCAGGCAGAAAATACTTAACCTCTCTGAAGGTACAGTTCTGCTTTTGATGGGTCTATCTAAGTCTTACTTAGAGCTGTGTAACCAAGGCTGAATGTAACGTGACTATCACTGGGTCTTGCTTCATGGATCTTTCATTTCACTTTTCTGTGTCCATCTTCTTTTCTTTAATTTTTATTTTTAGCTATAGTGATTCTATCTGGAAAAACTTAAGTCCATAGATTTTCTGTTTGTAGGGTTTATGTACTACCCTTAATGCTTTTTTCAAATTTAATCAAGATGTATTTTGAAACTGACTCTTCTTCCTCTTTCATTCCTTATATAAAGTTGATATACAGCTGGGAGTTCTTATTTTCTTCTGTTCTGTTTCCAGACTGTAACTTTTATTTCTAGAACTCATTTTCTGCACAGACCTTAGGGCCTTATAGTCTACCTCTTACTAGTGCAGATGCATTATGCTACCCTTTTGGAAGAGCTTCTTAACAAGTTTAGAATACTTACATTGTTTCTACCTTTGTGAATGAGATTAATTGTAGAAAAAAAATTAAAGCATAAAATCGTTGTATGAATGGTATGCCTAACCAGTTTGTATACAGTATGCTTTTAACTCCACTTTTGCTAGGTCTTGTCATCTCTTATCATATCTCACACTATTTTCTCGATAGCTCATTATTCATATCTTAAATAATTAAAGCTTTCGTTGTGCTAGGTTAAAAAATTTAGATTCTTGTTTCTAAGAGAAATAGATTATAGCTTGGTTTTTAACTGAATGACTTAAATTAATTAATGTAGCCATTTGAAAAAGAAAGATACTAAAAGCTGTTGTTCAGCAACAGTTAAAATAAGTAAGTTTTAATCTCCATTTTGGCTTAGCATTCAACTAACTCTTATGTCTCTAAAACTAACAACAAAAATAATATTCCTAGTCAGAAAGCAGACATTTCTTCTTCTGAGTTTTGTGGATCGTAGTCTTTCCCTCATACGTTTGTCAGAGTGCACTTAGCATGAAGCTCCTGAGAACTGCAGGTAGAACTACTGCTTCCTGCGTAAGCAGGGCAATTATGGTACTGTCATTACCCTTACTTTATATCTACAGCACCTTTATCACCAAAGAAAACAGGCAATCAATTTTTTACATTTCCATTAGTCAAATGAAAGTGTGTTGTTCTGCAGAAATGGATTAAACTATACTCTGTTAGAGAGGGAACCAGTGCATGTTCACATTCACCAACAGCATGTGAAAATGAACAAAGTCAAAATATCTCTTATTTCAGAAGTATGCACCTAAATAAATATCACCTATATCATTCAAATACCTTATCTCCATTTACTAAACAGAGGAAAATATGGGCTATAATGGGAAAGAACATAATCACATCTAATCAGTCTGCTTGACTGACAGTAGGCTGGAGTTTGCTAGCTGATATCCAAAAAGGCGCATTAAAAAAAAAAAAGCAAAATCATATGATGCTTCTTGGGTAGTCTCCCAGCCTCTAGGAATTTGAAACTCAGAGGTAGTTTAGACAATGTAGGAAGTAGTTCTTCTAGTCTTCCATACTTCTTACACTCTTAGAGTTCTACTATAATTACTATCAAAAGTATGACATGTAACAGGGTTGGTTTAGACGCCAACACCTCTGCATTCATTGTTTCTAAGCTTGTCCTCGAACTTACATGAAGCAGACATTGGCATAAAATACAGTTCAGTTATAGGAAGAGGGAAAAGAAGACAGGAAATGTTTCTTCTATGTTTTACTTCTGACATAAGCAAAATTATTCAGCTCATGTTTCATATAGAACCTAGAGATGTATTAGCTTTAACTGGAAGTTCAAAGGATGTGTGTGTAGCCTTCAGGTTATACTATAGCCAGAGAGCAAGAAAGCACAATTTATTTTCATATTCTGAATACCTTTGGGCTGAAACTTCTCTACCAGGGTGAGGGATTCACATAAGTGTAGCTGAATGAATGAAGCCATTTGGGGAAAGTATTGGTCCTTTTTCTTCTAGAATGATTATGGTTGTAGCTAAAGGAAAGGTGAAAGCGTATCCCCAACTAAAATATTTGTATGGTTGTATCAAATCTTGCTTTTACTCACAGTGGTTTCTTACTAGTAAGCTCTGTGCAGCTATACACAGTGTCCAGATACACCTTAGCTTTCACGAGGAATTAGTGGAGCTGGACTTGCAGAGTATGGTTCACCTCTCTAGAATATGTGGTATAACACACCCTTTGGAGCAATATCTCATCTAGTTCTTTGGATTCAATGGTTTCTCCGAAATATTTAAATCTAAATATTATTCACAAAGCATTGGCTTGCATTCTGTGGAACAGAAACCTAGAATTAAGAAGTTTGTGGCATAAATTATTTATAATTTATTTTGCCTACAATGCTATATCTGATAAGAGAATATTTCCAAGAGGTGAATTTTATCCTCAACCACTTCCAATTTAGTCCTAGTCAATATTAAACTCACTTTAATTAGAAATGTTTCTTTATATTTTTTTTTACCTGAAGAAGTAAGGCAGTAACTATATTTTGATAGTTTTGATTATTTCAGTATATCTGTCCAGTAATGCAATACATTTTTAAGGTAATCATTGTCTTTTATGATCGTAACTAACTTCCTCTAAGACATGGACAGAGGTATTTAGCATAATAATTTGCTTTTTATCTTTATCTTGGGATTGAATCAAAACACATTCACATATCTTTTAGTAGGCTTCAGTTAAAATCCCTCACATAATAGAAACTGATGACTTGGCATGAATGATAACTTCTGATTGTTACTTTGTTTTTTATACAATTATTTTCCACTATCTCTATCAGATATGTCTGAAAACTAAAAATTCAGAATACATCTCACACTCAATTTTAACTTCATATAGATGAAGCTTAAACAAACTCTTCCTCCTCATACTCACAGATCTATGTTCAATGTTCACAGGCTTCGTTGTATAATGTAAGATACTATACATATTATTTTGGGCACATTATGACAAATTGGTGAGTTGATATTACTATTTCCTGGGTGATCAGTTTATTATTTTCCAAATTTAGGATTAATTTGGGAGTCATACCATGCAAAGAAAGACTAAATGTATGTGTATTACCAGTGAATTTATCTGAAGAGAAAGATTAGTCACTGGGCTCATCTGCTTGCATAAACAGACTGTGTTAAAATGAATGTGACTTTTCTTTTATAGCTGTTAGTACGGAATTTACAAGAGAAAGGGGCCTTTTCTTTTTTTTGGGGGGGATTGAGTGCACCCTCAGCAACTTTGACACCAAGCTGAGTGGTGCAGTTGACACAGTTGAAGGATGGGATGCCATTCAGAGGGACTTCGAGGCGCTAGAAAGATGGGCCTGGGTGAACTTGATGAGGTTCAACACGGCAAAGTGCGGAGTTTTGCACTTGGGCCAGAGGAATCCCAGGCATCCATACAGACTGGAAGGAGCAGTCCTTGAGAGCAGCCCTGCAGAGAAGGACCTAGGGGGTCTTGATGGATGAAAAACTTAACATAGGCCAGCAGTGTGCTCTTGTGGCTTGGAAGGGACAAATGGTATCCTGGGCTCCATCAAAAGAAGGGTGGCCAGCAGGGACAGGGAGGTGATTGTTCCCCTTTACTCTGCTCTTGTGAGGCACCATGTGGAGTACTGTGTGTGAAGCCCCAAGTACAAAAAAGACAGGGAGCTGTTGGAGAGGGTCCAGAGGAGGGCCATGATGATGATCAGGGGACTGGAGCACCTTCCCTATGAAGACAGGCTGAGGGAGCTGGGCTTGTTCAGCATGGAGAAAAGAAGGCTGCGGGGTGACCTCATTGCAGCATTTCAATACCTAAAGGGAGCCTACAGAGGGGAGGGGAATCAACTCTTTGAAAGGGTAGATGACTGCAGGATGAGGAGAAATGGTTTTAAGTTGAGGGAGGGGTGATTTAGGTTGGATGTCAGGGGAAATTCTTTACAGAGAGAGTGGTGAGGTGCTGGAACAGGCTGCCCAGGGAGGTTGTGGATGCCCCATCCCTGGAGGTGCTCAGGGCCAGAATAGATGGGGTCCTGGGCATCCTGGTCTAACATTAAATGTGGAGGTTGGTGACCCTGCATGTGGTGGGGGGTTGGAGCTTCACGATCCTTGAGGTTCCTTCCAACCCTGGCCATTCTGTGATTCACTTAAACCAAAGCTTTAAACTTTATAGTTTACCAAGCAGCATTAAACAGAACATAATTTTCTTAATCTCTTGAAATCTCACTCACTTGCCTTTCTCTAACCTGTCTGTAACATTAGAGATAACATAAAGCTCCCTGATTCTGCATCATGTGTACTATTTTTTTCCTTATTATAGGGAAAATACTTTAAAGGAGACAATCATATTGGAAGTAGAATTATTAGTTAATAAATCCTTGGGAAGGTTAATGAGCAAAGAGTCTCATTTCAAATTACTGAAACTTGACTTATTTTTCTGTATGTTAATGAAATTGAAGGAATAAGACCTAGTATGCTAGTAAGCATAGGCAAAATAGCTTAGATTTTCCCCTCAGACTAGTCCTGTCTCTATTACAGCTAGCAAAAACAACAGCAGAAAACAGCTCAGATATGTTGTTGCAGAGATTTTTGTGGTTGCCATAAATCCTCAGACCACAACTGTTCTGTACTTCTCTAACATCGATGAGCTAAGCTCTTTTCTCAACCATCATAACCTCACTAATTTCAGAGATTGCATATGTGAATAAAATCTGTTTCTATATCTCCAGTTGCCAAAGAAGCATTGTCATATCCATTTTTACTTATATTTTGGTAACTGAATATTTACAAAGAAGGATAAAATCTTTGTAAGTGCATGTTTTATATATAGCTTTGTTCTTTCAAACTTTGTTCTTTAGGCTGGTCAAAACCAGTCAGAGAACACTCAGAGGAAGCCTTGCAATATATAGAATATCCCTAGAGGGTGGGAACAAATGCTGTTTAAGATATTGAATTGTTGGCACAGAGCCAGTAACGCAATTCTTGTTCAGTTATGTTTTTAGATGACTCAACAGATCTGCTAATCTTTGGTTTGAGATTTAGGGGGTATGGTATTTTAAATATCCTGAATAAAAAAGAGCATCACACTAGACTAGCAGAAATAATGTAGTCTTTGGATGCCTTAATAATACTCAGGCATCCACATGTTGATTTGTTTCCAGATGTGATACTGTATATCATACAAGTACTAAGTATAGAAAGATAAGTAAACACCATGATCCTATTCTCTATTTTGTAATGAAAAGTGAAACAGAAATACAAAAACATGTATGTATCTGTAACTATTCTGTATGAAGTGGATCCTAGAGCTAATTTTAAATAATTAATTTTGGGAAATTCAGGCCTAAATAAAAAATATTAAAACCATAAAGCATAAACATTGCATAGGGTGAAGTTATTTTTGCTTGTGCTTTTTCCATTCCCACTACCTGTAGTTCCACACTAATGACTCCCCCTTTTTTTTGTATGTTCTTATCTATTGTCTTTCAACTCATAGCTGGAAATCAAATAATATCTTCTCATTACCTTCCACTCAGCATTTCAAGCACTAAATGAAACAGATCTGGCTTTGCCAACATAATTTTCAGCAATACTGTCCTTTCTGTGGTGATTTAACCATTAATAATATATCGGATAAACTTGTGTGTTTTTTTCCCCCTCAGTTCAATTTTTAAGGAAATAAACTGTATAAATAATTCCATAGAATTAGACCTAAGATGGAAAGAAATCAGTCTAGCCCAATGTTATGAACCTGAGTTCAATTAAATGAAAAATACAGGAAATTGGCTTCATTGGTTTAAAGAGAGAAAGAAGAAACATGGTAGTAAAGAACACTAATGGTCTCCAAGGAACTTGTGTGGGTATTATTTTTTAAATTACTTAAGTTTCCACCTTAACAATAACATACAGTCTGAGAAGTAATGTGAGCCTGAGAATGTATGATGGCAAAGGCTAAGATGGAATATATCCCTAGGGAAGTTTTCCATTATTTTTTGACATATTAAATGCTTTCTGCTTTTATTCATGAGTAGTGGAGAAAAAGGAAAGCTTTGTCTGATGAATTTAACTGCTAGTTCTTTGCAAAATGAAGCTTTTCTGTTTTCTATTAATCCCAGCATTTCAACCATAAAACAAAACCATGGGTCACAGACAGAGACAAGATGTTTCAGCAGACTGACTTCTAGTACTATGCAGACACTGATAAACTAAGCATTAATTCAAATTGTTAGACAGGTAGGTGGTTAGAACATTAGTTCTTCTGCTATTTAAATGTTTCAACACTGACTTATAGAAAGATAGAATTTCAACTATAAAATAGATGAATTAGGTGTTAATTTAAATCTATGTTCTTCTTCTAATTTATCACCATTCATAGCAAAAGTGTATTAAAACAAAATAGAAATACTGCCTTGTCAGTACGAATACATCTATATGACACTTCTCAGAATTGTATACAAGCATTTTGAATTCTTCAATGTGTTAATCCATAGCTGAAATCTGATAGGAATCTGCTGTTACTCCTGTAATACTGTTGAGAAGTGGAAATAAAAAGCATCTGAGTCATCTACAGTAACATCAAAACAGTGTCAAAGGGAAGCAGGAATGGGGCTGGTGGAGTGGTGGTAGTTAACCAGAAGAAATTATACAATTTTTCTGTATTTCAAGATTTCTTAAATGGCAGTAAGATACTGGAGGCTCAGTTACCTATTTGCTTATTAAGGTTGCAAATAAGGAAATTATAGTAGTGGGTACAGTGTATATATGAATATAACACAGTGAATATAGAAATCTGTATTTAGATGATGATAATGTCGCTGACAAATCTGGTGGGATCAGAAAACTCAATGTAAATGAATTTGGAATTTCAAAAACACATGTAGGAGTAATTTTATAGTCATAGAATTTTGAGCTTGAAAGGACACTTGAAGGTAATTCTGACCAATTTCTCTCCAATAAACAGGGACATCTACTTCTGGATTGTGTTGCTCAGAGCCTCATCCATGCTGGCTTAAAGTGCCTCCAAGGATAAGGTATCCACCACATCCCTAGGCAGCCTGTTCCAGTGTCTCAGTACCCTTACTGTAAAAGAACTTCTTATGTCATATCGAAATCTCCCCTGTCCTATCCCAACAGATCCTGATGAGTCTGTCCCCTTCCTTCATATAGCCTCCTTGTAGATACTGAAAGGCCACTATTACATCCTCACAGGGGAGGTGCTCCATCTCTTGGATTATTTTTTATGATTGATTGGTTATTTTTTTTATTTTGCTTTCTATTTAATTTATAGCTGTTTCTGAAGTCCAAGCCATTCACAGACTCATAGAATGTTTGAGGTTGGAAAGGACATCTGGAGGTCATCTGTCCAAATCCCTCTACTCAACTAGGACAATACAGCAGATTGCCTGGGACAAGAGTCTCCTGAGAGGGGGACTCCACAAATTATATGAACAAACTCTTTCATCTTTTTTTAGTGTCCTGCACAGTAAAGAAGTGCTTCCTGACATTCAGAAAGGAATGTCTGTCTTTCATGTCTCTTGTTGGGTCACTCAAAAGAACCTGGTTCAGTTTCCCTGCGTTCTCGTACACTGGTGAGAACAATCCTGAGATTTCTCTTCTCTAGGCTGAACAGTCCCAGCTTTCTCTTACTTTCATCATAGGAAAGATGTTCCAGGACATAACTCAACTATGTGGTTCTTCATTTAAGGATCTCTGGTAACTCCATGTCTCTGCTGTATTATGGATTCTATAACTGGACACAGTAGTCCAAGCATAACCTCATCAGTGCTGTGCAGATTATGATCACCTCCCTCAACTTACATGCAAGAATCCTAATACAGGATACTCTTAGCATTCTTTTCCATAAGGGCATATTATTAGCTCATGTTCATCTTAATGTTGATCAGGACCCTCTTTTCTGCCAAGCTGCTTTCCAGTATGCTTGGGTTTGTTCCTTCTCAGAAGCAGGACTTCCTATTTCTCATTTCTCCTTACTGAATTTCATGAGGCTTCTGTTATCGCATTTCTCCAGACAAAACCATTCCCCTTTTTCCTATCATGACCTGCCCATGTAAAAAGTTTATCGCTATCTTGTTTATTATCTCTCTTTAAGCAATGGAAATCTACAGTGAGGTCTCCCTGGAGCATTCTCTTCTCCAGACTGGATAAGCCCAACTCCCTCAGCCTTCTCTCACAAGGGAGGTGCTTCAGCCCTCTGGTCATCTTTGTGGCTCTCCTCTAGACTTCCTCCAACATCTCCATATCTTTGTGTCATCTTCCTACAGTCAAAATAATTTACTGAGAATTAGTGGAATATCCTAATCTGTTTTATCCCAAAAGATCCTCAGTCAAGGATTTTTTCCTTGATATTTTTATTCTGGGGGAAAAAATGGGGAAAAACACATTGTCTGTTTTAATTGCAGGGAAACATGAAGTGTTCACTATTAGGCACTGCATAAAGGACTAGTAGTTAGGTCACTTTCCCAGGAGAACATTTGATTTTAGAGCCTGAGGGAGTTCAGTCTTTCATTTCTGGAATATAGAAGGGCATTATTATGTAATCACCTGGCCAAACTAGAGAAAAAAAATAGTCTATTCATTTTACAGAATTGCTACTGCACAAGAAATAAGATTAATTGAGGAATATTAGAGCATAAACAGGAGTATGGTTCTGTAAACAAATGGTTAATATACTTACTGGAAATTAGAATTGTTGGTTTGGGGGTCTTATGCATAAGTCATGTCTTAATGTCTTTATATTTTAACTAATAATTAAATCATATTTATATAATTAAAAGCACAGCTCAAAGCATGCTAGACCCACTATATAATCTTGTTTGTTCTTTTTTTTCTTTATCATGGAAAAAAACTTTATTTTCCGTAAGTTCAAAGCTGCATTGGGTCCATATTACTTTGCTTCGTTGTTGATTTGCTTTCTTGGAATCTGGGGAATAAGGTTTTGAAATGTAAGGCACTAAATTCAAGTTTCTTATTCCTGTAAAGAATAGTTTAACCACAATGCTATAAGGAATTAAATGGGCATCATAACAATTTCCAAACAGTTTTGCAAAAGAAAACAGTAACTACTTTATTTTATACCAGTCCTCCTGGTGTGTATTGGATGCACCTGTTACTTATTGTTATCTTATTTTGTTAAAATAAGCTAGACTTAAGTAAAAGTTATATCTTGTATATTCAATCAAATCCAAGAACTAATAGATCACTTCATATTTCTCAGTGCTGTCATTGGTTTTACTCTGATTCTGGCAACAAATAAAAATAACAAAATTTAATTATCATGTTGAATCAAAACTTGCCATTTTAGTAATGTGCTCAGTGTCATCCATGCTCCATATGTAATATGAATGTTGTAGAAAGTAACACTGATTTGAGATTACAGATGAAAAGATCAAGTCAACATGGGAAATATCTTTTTCTCCAATTATGATGATTCCAAAATGTTTGCAAAGAAATATTCAGTCACATTTCATAGATAGATTCAGATCATGCCAGAGTCTACAGAAGATGTATACAGCTGCCTCGCTGTGACTTTGAAGGCCTAGAAAATTGAAATGTGGTCTTTTTATTTCAAAAATCAGAAAAGCCTTTAGAGAAAAAAAAAATCACTATCATTTTAATAGAGAGAAGCATTAATTATGCCAAACACTTTTATAATGAAAAAAGATATTGTCTAATTTTAAAACCATTGCTTTTTTTTCCTGCCAATTAAGATTGTTTTCAGTCTTCATTATTGAAAAAGGTAGGTGGAATGGCTATTGATTCACCTTTTCAGTTAGCAGTGTATTATCTGAAACATTTCTTTCATCTATTTTAGTTCTATTGGATGGATTATTGTATGCTTTGGTCAATTTTTTTTTCTGTGAAAAATTTTCTCTACTTTCTTTTACAGTCATGTTGTTAAAATTAGTTTAGCCTCCATTGTGTTTAAATTGCTTCCAAATTGTACCATAATGATACTTGATTTAATCCGTAATATGAATAAAGCCCTGCTTTGCCCAAGTTGATCTGAGGTATTTTATCAAATTTGTTTAGGCATATGATAGTGAGATAGTATTCTTAACTATCTTAAACTAAGAAATATGGCGTGCTGTTTTGGCTCTGCTCTAGAACTCTAAAGGTATGTTTATTTCTTGGCTTTTTCATATATCTTGTGTAGCTTTGAGCAAGTCCTTAATACTGCTGTCATTTGCCTTATTCTCTCTAAGGTTTTTGTTAGATTTTTTTGGCTATTAGTTTATTTCTAATGGAAACAGTTTTAGTTACATTTACATGCTAATAAATACTGTGGTGAAAGTCTAGACATTCAAGCAAATGTATACTACTTTGAAAAATCTTCTGAAAAAAGCATGTATAAAGAAATCACACAGACAAGAATAAAATCTTTAGTTGCAGTTATACAATTAAAAACATCTTGAAATACTTTGTCTTAGACTGAACTTGTGTCAGTTAACATGCTTTATAGAGTAAACAAAGGTTTTAAACATTTCTCAGCTTCTTGATATGGAATTCCCTTTCCTTCTCTGATCTTTGTGCTTGCATTTGTATTTCTCAGTCATATTATCATAAAGGTTGGAATAGACCATTAAGTTCATCTAGTCCAACTGTTTACTCATCATCACCATGCCCTATAAACCTTGTCCCAAAGAACCACCTCTACACACATTTCTTGAATGCTTCCAGGAATGGTGACTCCACCATGTTCCTGGGCAGCCTGTTCCAAAGCATCACTGTTATTTCTGAGAATTTTTCTTGATAGCCAATATAAGTATTTTCCTCTTCCACTTTTTTCAGCTATTCTGTAAGTATGTTATTTTAGAGATGCCACCAAATTTCTGATGCACTCTGTTCTCTGTGATGCATCCTTTGGAGCTGGCTGGAGTGAAATAGAAATCACATGGGGCAGACCCTGGCTTCTACTCAGAGGCATCTCCAGCAGACACCTAGTGCCAGCACCTGTGCATGTACATCCATATGAATGGTCCTCTAAGTTTCCTTGTTTGCATATTTCTTTTTCTCCTAAAAAAGACAAAATATAGGTAATATTTTCATTCAAATATGAAACTGGTTTTGACAGTCAAGTTGTATTTTCTTTTCAGACCTGATAGACTCCCACAGTGATACTGCAGTGTTCTGGCATATGCCCAGAAAATAACATTTATCTTTCTCATGGTTTTACTTTTTTGTTTGTTTGTTTTCAGTATTCCTTCAGTATTCCACATCAAAATATCATGTAGTGTACTAGAACTAAAGTGTTGCTGCTCCAGCTCCATGTACCTATCCCTGTACCTGATGGAAGTCATGGGATCTCACCCATGGAGGGGGGGCTCTCTTACTGCCTGGCAGTGGGTGCTGGAAGGTGCTTTCCTGGCTGTTCCAAGCTTTTCAGGTTTGACTCAGTCTTGGGAGCTCTCTCTCCCATCTTATTTGATTTATTAGTCTCAATTTCAATTAAATCTTATTATATTGTGTTATTTTGCATTTCCAATATCATAGTTAGTAAAATAAGTTTTCTTCCATAGACTGTTGCCGCTGTTTTCTCTCTCCCCCCCCCCCCCCCCCCCCCCCC
>JAPSGF010000002.1:2541145-2581067 GCA_035772895.1 Perdix hodgsoniae | reverse complement strand
CCCCTGTCATGGGCATAGATTGATCTAGTTCACATCGTGACAATCTTACTGAGAATCAGTACTGGATTGTTTATTTGCTCTATTTCTGCTGCACAAAAAGTTGTGAGACTTTAGTGCACACCAGAGACTCATGAGCATTGTCCCCCTGTACTCAGCTCTGGTGAGGCTGCACCTCAAGTACTGTGTCCAGTTTGGGGCACCTCACTGCAAGGAAGATATGAGGCCATGGAACAGGTTCAAAGAAGGGCAACAAGGATAATGAGGGGTCTAGAGCATAGGCCTTATGAGGAGCAACTGAAGGAGCTGGGATTGTTCAGCCTGGAGAAGAGTCGGCTCAGGGGAGACATTATTGCTCTGTATAACTACCTAAAGGAAGGTTGTAGTGAGGTGGGGGTCAGCCTCTTCTCTCATGTAACTGCTGATTAGCATTATAGGGAATGGCTACAAGCTGTGCTAAGGGAGAATTTAGGCTGGAGATTTAGTAGTAGGAAATACTAGTTTTCTGAAAGAGTATTCAGGCACTGGAATGGGCTTCCCAGGGAGGTGGTGGAGTCACCAATCCTGGAGGTGTTCAAGGAATGTTTGGATTTTGTGTTGAGGGTCATGGTTTAGTGAGAACTATTTGTGATAGGTGGACTGTGATTCTGTAACTTCAGAAAAATACTGAAATTTGAAGATCAGTTTAAGTGTTCTATGGAAACGTTGAGACATCAGCTTTTTAAGCAAAAATTAATTTTAATTTAAAACACAGTCTCTTTTAATCAAATGGACTTTCAGCAAGATCAACTTTGATATCAAATTTTCTTATGTTCATGTTTGGAAATGGAAAGCAGAAGTCATCTTCACATTCTTTGATAAAATTTTTCAATATAAATTTTTTATATTTTTCATATAAAATGAACTGTTTCTATAGCGGAACATTTACAGCATTTAATTGGGAGATCCAAGTCCTGGATTCTCACACTAGAAACTCTACTTGATGAGAACAAGTAAACAGACTCAAATTCTGCAAGTGAGTTAGGAAAAAAGCAAGCTTTTTTTTTTCTGCAAATAGTACTAAAATATAGGCTTAAAATTACAACTGAATTTCTTGGTGATTTTTAAATTCATAAATTTTGTGTACTTCCAATGTCTGTCAAGTTAGTATTCATTTAGATGCTTATGGATATATGGCTGTTTGTTTATTGGTCTATATCTGAACTTAGAAGTTAAATATAGCAGTTAAGTGTTGGCATCTTATTTCTCAATAGAATACTTCATGGTTATTTTTCATACCAGTAACCTTGTCACATGTTCACTGAAAATAAAAGGATAAAGATTTCATAGCATTTGCTTCATAATTTGTAACGGCAAGATTTTCTACCAATAATTTTAGTGATTGCATTTTTTAACAACTTTGTGATTTCAATATAATATGAAATTAAAAGTTATTCATTCATGTAGAAGTCAATACTACAGGAGGTATAACCTCCTAGAAGTATTGTTTAGTTCTTCTGGATTAATTAATATCTGGCAGTCTAAAGGGAATCTTCACTGCAGGTAAGTACTGATACTTAAATGAGCAAGAACTTTGAGGAAAAAAGGGAAAAACAAATTATTTCAGAATACTTAGTGTAATTTTTCAATGTTTCAGAAAATAATGATTGCAAGGAGGTTGGAATGACTCCCTTGACCAACCTTTTGGAAGCATAAATTAAATCAAAACTATGTGATTAAGTTACAATACTTGAGGACTTGACTAGGTAAACCACCAACTTGAAATAGTTCCAACTTGAAATAGGTGAAGCATTTCAAGAGGTATTTACAAGCTTTGTAAATACAGAACAGAAGCTACTACTTCTCAAAGCCATTCAAAAGGCTTTTCAGATATTAATATCTATGCAAAGTAGTGTTATATCTTCATAAAGCGTTTATTCTTACTGATGTCATTTTTTCCATAGAAGTTAACACTGAACAGACCTAGAATAAATGGAGAATTATTGGAAAATGCCTACCAATTAAAAGGATCTTAATATTTTTTGGTTTTCCTTAAAACATACAAATTATTGTGTAATCAACTGTTAATTACCATAAATTTATCTGCTAAGGCAATTTACAGTGAGGATTAAGTCAAATAATTCTGTGGATGGCAGTTTTTCCATGAGCCAGCAGTGTGCCCTGGTAGCCAAGAAGGCCAATGGGATACTGGGGTACATTAAAAGGATTGTGTCCAGCAGGTCAAGGGAATTGACCTTCCCCCTCTACTCTGCTCCAGTCAGGCCTCACCTGGAGTACTGTATCCAGTTTTGGGCTCTCTAGTACAAAAAAAAAAAAAGCATAGGGATCACCTGGAGGTGAGGTGGAGGACCAGGAGGATGTAGTCAAATTATCACACTCATTTCCTGAAAAAAGTCATGATCTTGGTTCTTTTCATTCAGTGATGGAGGGAGTAATACATTGTCACATAACTATATTCTAGCTGCTGTGATGCTTTGCCAAAATATTCAAAAAGGCAGGGAAGGAATAATTCAAGCTTCACTTGTTGTATCTCAGAGAGAGTCTAGAGCTCAGACAGCATATTGTTCTGGCTGGTTGCACTTGAATCTACAGCTGTTCTGATACACACAAGGATCAAATTCTCAATTTGAGGAGCCTGCTTGGCACACACTTAGCGCTACTTACTGGCTTCAGTGAGTTCAGGAATGCCAGAGATGTAAACAGAAACATTAGAATCTTTCCACACATGGCTGTCAGGAAACATCAGAGGTTCGGGGGGGGGGGGAAGATTGTTATGTTTACCTTTTCCTCCTGCTTTTTTCTTTGGCTCTTAGCTATAAGATTTTGCCCTCTCCTTTTGCAATTGTGGCATTGCTTAGAACTTCAGTGTGCATATGGAACTTTTACTATTCCAGTGGAAAACTAGCTTCTTTATTCCAGATTAGCATTCTACCATTATGAAAGTTTAATTGACTTATGATGACCTTGAGTTACTAATTCTGTAGCCAAAGCAGAAGCCTGTAACGGTTATAACCATTATATAATTAATAGTAGCACACCTTGAGCCTGAATATGTGTACTAAAGATAGTGTAACCAGCAGCTGTCTTTAAGAATTTCCTAACAGAGTGGTGACATAGTCAAAACATGGGAGGAATTCACATGCTTAGTTTACCAATATGATCTCCAGAGTTCAGACCCTTTTCAGGTAGGAGGCATCCATGTTTTAAGCAAAACAAAAATAAGAACAAAGTGCTGCAAGGAAGCAGGGCATCCTTATTAGTAAGAAATACAATGACACATATGATGACTAGCAAAATCAAAAAGATATTGGATAATGTTAGGAGAAGGTAAAAACCCATTCTGAAGGGAAGTGTGGTGAGAAGTACAGAATAAGTGCTTTATCTGGAGAACCAAAGAAAGTCAAAAGAAGGAAGATAAGCCTTTTCTGGTTTAAGCTTCTCTCAAAAAGTTAACAACTGTGACTTCTGCAAATAAGATCTTCAAGGCACCATCAGTATCAACTATATGCAATAGCCTGGAGCTGAATTCATTTACATGAAAAAAAGTACTATAATATATCTGTTTAAAATTAAAATACTAAAATTCCACATTTGTTGTAATTACAATTAATGATGTGTGAGAGCTAAACACTAGCACAAAATGTATCGTTAATATATGGTCTTACTGAAATCTAATTTTAAATTTTGAAATTACTGTATCTTGTAAAAAGGTCAATTGAAGTTATTTTTATAAGAATGTAAATATATCTATTTGCAATAGTTCTAACCATGGAATTCCATCCTAAGTATTTTATTTTGGAATAGATTTTTCAGAGTAATCCAGCACATTTTTGTTTGCTATATTTGTTTAAGATACCCAGTTCAGACTTAAAGCTCTTGATATTAACATATACCATTTAACTTACTTAGAGTATCTATGTAGGAGGACCTAATTTGTCTCTGAAACTAAGGGAGATATCTTCAGAGAGAAATTTGGGCCACTTTTCTCTCCAGTGATTGTAAAGATAGTGTAAGAGTATTAGATTTTAGCTTATTAGTTTATTGAAAAAATTACTGGGCTATATTGAGAACTAAATGTATATGAGAACACAGTTAACTTACCTACTTCATACCTAAAGGTAAGCAATAAAATTATGAGGAGGAAGGGAGAGGGAGGAAAGTATTTAAAAAAAAAAAAAAAAATGAGGAGGAAGAAGAACAGGAAAGAAATACAGACTGGAAGGAGCAGTCCTTGAGAGCAGCCCTGCAGAGAAGGACCTAGGGGGTCTTGATGGATGAAAAACTTAACATAGGCCAGCAGTGTGCTCTTGTGGCTTGGAAGGGACAAATGGTATCCTGGGCTCCATCAAAAGAAGGGTGGCCAGCAGGGACAGGGAGGTGATTGTTCCCCTTTACTCTGCTCTTGTGAGGCACCATGTGGAGTACTGTGTGAAGCCCCAAGTACAAAAAAGACAGGGAGCTGTTGGAGAGGGTCCAGAGGAGGGCCATGATGATGATCAGGGGACTGGAGCACCTTCCCTATGAAGACAGGCTGAGGGAGCTGGGCTTGTTCAGCATGGAGAAAAGAAGGCTGCGGGGTGACCTCATTGCAGCATTTCAATACCTAAAGGGAGCCTACAGAGGGGAGGGGAATCAACTCTTTGAAAGGGTAGATAGTGCCCCATCCCTGGAGGTGCTCAAGGCCAAACTGGATGGGGTCCTGGGCAGCCTGGTCTAGCATAAAATGTGGAGGTTGGTGACCCTGCATGTGGTGGGGGGTTGGAGCTTCATGATCCTTGAGGTCCCTTCCAACCCTGGCCATTCTGTGAAATAAGGATAAAGTAAGCATGCTTATTCTTCAAAGCAGACTTAGTTAATCTTACTCTTAACTATATATGTTTGCTCATAATTGTTATTTACATCTTTCTGTTTATGAAGAAACTATCTGAATCAGGGCAATGCCATCACACCCTCTATGATTTTATTTATGTGCATCAGAAGTGTGGCCAGGAGGCCAATGAAAGTGATTCTCCCCCTTTGTTCCTTTCATTGGAATCTGCATCTAGATCTGCTCCCCAGTACAAGGGTGACAGAAATCTTTAAGAGCAGGTCCAGAGTAGGGCCACAAAAAAATTTTCAGTGGGCTGGAGCACCACTCCTGTGAAGAAAAGCTGGAAGAACTGTTACTGTTTGGAGAACATAAGGCTATGCAGAGACCTCACTGTGGCCTTCCACTGCTTAAAACAGCAATAGAGGAAAGATGTGGAGAGAATTTTTTGCTTAGGTATATAATGGTCGGACAAGGAATAACTGTTTTGTACTAAAAAAGAGAAGATTTAGGTAAGAATTTTGGAAGAAATTCTTTACTATGAAGGTGTTCATATACTGGAACAAGTTGCACAGAAAAGTTGATGTCCTATTCCTGGAATTGTTCAAGGCCCGGTTGGATGGGGCTTTGGACAACATCATCTTCTGGCAGGTTTTCTCTTCCCAAGGCAATGGTATTGGAACTAGATGATCTTCAATGGTTTTTTCCAATCTAAACCAATTCAATGATTCCATTATCATAAACCATTGTGCTGGCAAAGCACACTTTATGGAAAGAAACTATTATTCATTTCTAATTAAAGCATTTTCAGTAAGGGATTCTGGGTACAATTTTACTTTTCCACTTATGAAAAAGTGAAAATTTTCATTCAGTTCTCTACTCTTCTTCCTATAACTCTTACCAAGCCTTACACAGTGATTTATCTTGTTGCTACTTTTTTTCACATTTTGCCTCTGCTCTGGTATGGGTCTTTCATGTGCTGCATTACATATGTGCTCCACTGCCATGGAATGCTTCCTCACACTTCTCTTTTTTTTTAGCGTTATTATTTTCTGAGCTGTTTCTCACTGTTGTTCCATCCTTCTCTTTCCCTGTGGCTTTTTCTGCCCTTTCTTAAATATGTTTTCACAGACTCAGTATTACTGACTTGGATGATGGACTCAGACTTGGCCTTTGGTGGGTCCACTGTAGAGCTGTCTGGAGCTTATTATGTACAAAATAAGACAGCTTCTGACCACTTGTCACCCTTGAAACCCCACTACTAAGAAAACTTTTCTAGGTACACTTAGTGTAATTAACTATGCTTTATGAATGATGAAACCTTAAGGATGATGTGGCATCATTGGATCAGGAGCTAGAGAGCATACAGGATATTGAGTAGTCAGTAGGAAAACTTAAAAAGGGACCAAAAAAAGAAAATAAGGTTACAGCATAGGTCTAAAGTCTGTCCAAGAAATGGGACTAAAGATGAGGTACAGAATACTTAATACTTTTTGTATACACAGAATCAATTTAGAGTTCCATCTGAGAGGCAAGGTGGGAGACACTACTATAAAGTAGTACTGAGAATAGAAAAAATTCTTGTTTGATGCAACTTTAGTATGCAATTGTAATATCACATGGTGATTTGAAATATTTAGTTGCAGTAGAAGCAGTGTACGCATATTACGAGAAGGCTTTCCCTGGCTTGTTATCTTTATTGATATCTGCACTATGGTACTACTTCAGGCTAAAAGTTGATCCTTCATTAGGGTGTGAACACAGTAGGAGACGTAGAAGCTTATTCTTGAGAAAGACATGTTAAGAAGACTATTTAAAAGAAAGACGCCTTATAACTGGATTGTTAGGACTAGTAAAATATGATAGAGAAACATGAGGAGAACAGAACTGCATTGAATTTTAAAATTCACTTGCTAATTTATCATTGCTCGAGATAAGAACATCTTCATTTTTAGAAACATTTTCTTTGCAGCTAGATGTGTGCACATGCTCCTATTGGTTACTGGCATTCAACAAAATGACCTTTAATGTGCAGATTTAGCTGATGGAAACTCTAAATCCAAAGAGAAAGAAGGGCAGAATATCTCAGTAGGAGATCACTGTTACTGCAGCCAACAAATTTAGTGACAGCAAATTTAATGAAAGGCCTATGAAAACAGGAGCTCACGAACAGTTCTCATGGTAAGGGTGCTACAGTAATTTCATTACTTTAACTGTGCATATATTAAAGAACCATTACTGAGCTACAATAAATAAAACACCAAATTGTACATGCAGTGCAATGAAGTTTAAGAGTGATGGTAAAATTTAAAGTTACCAATAAAGTAAGAAAGCAATAAACCAATACAACCCAAGGTAATGTATTTCCTGACTAAAAAGCAATTGGACTTTAAAATGTAAGTGCTTCCAGAATATTAGCATGGATATATACGTAAATTTTTATTTTCTTAAATTTCTGTTGCTGTTATTACTTTATCTTTTAGGGAATATTTCCCGATAAATTCTCTTCCTCATTAGTTCATCCAGTACAGTAAAAAACATGACTCTGATCAGTGGGCAGAACTGCAATAGCTGTGAGATTTTTTTTTTGTTTGTTTGCCCCTGGTTTTGTTTTATTTTCTCAGGTACATAGGAAGCTTCTGTACTAGCAGGAACTGTTGCTAGTTATAAAAACATTAAGGTCCCAGCCACAGGATGATATTTTGTTAGTAGGAGACTTTTAAGAATAATCAGTTTGAACAAATAAAACACATAACACAGTGTTTATAAGACTTTGAAACTTGAATTTGGAATTATATCATTCTAGATAGCATTAATTAATTAATGTATTATCCAATTGTATTCTTTTGGAAACTATACCCCTAGTCTGTATCTTATGTTATGGGCAAGTATGCCACTCAACTTTATTAACATCCCTAGATGATGAAAGTTGTTTGGATAGGCATAGCTATTCATAAAACTATTCACTTCTCAACTCATTGAGATTTTCTGGAACCTGGACCTTCTACTCAATACTCATGTCATATTTGCCTTCAGTGTAGTTCTATACAAAATAGAAATAAAGCTCACTGACAATAATATATGCAATCAAAATACTAATAAATAAGTAAAAAGTAATTCAAAGGAATGTTAAGACTGCAGAGGGGAAAAAAAAAGTACTTAAAACAAACGAACTAAAAACAAACAAACAAAAAACAACCAAACAACTCTTTTGCAGGGAGCAAGGAATAACCTTTATGCTGCAGAATATCCCAGAATATCACCTGTGATACAGCTCTTACAAACTTTTATCATATGTATACTTATTTTTTCCCTAACCATAAAATCGAGAGGCAAAAAGTGAGAGGCAAAAAGAGCTCAATTGATCCTAGACTCCTTGCAATTCTTATTTGAATTGTAAAAACAAACAAACAAAAAAACAGGAACAACAAGAAAAAGCACACATACAAGGAATACTTGTGTGTAAATGAAGATATAAGTTAATACTAAGTCATGACCCAAACGCCTGGAAATAAATATAGGTTTATGTCATATGAACAAAATTACAATAATCATGCTGATGACAAGATAAAATTTTGTAGGTAGTATTAAAGTTGCTGTGTGACTATATAAAAATTCTCTGTCTTCACCAGAGAATTTCACGTGAATTTTTCACAGATAATCTTGTTACAGACTTATTCTGGTGGAGTTTCTGCTCACTCAGTATACTGTCAGTCTATTGTCAATACTGATAAGCATACTGCTTTCCAAATGCTGAATCATTCATCATCACTACCTACCTCATTGCAAACAGGAGAAGCCATTTAAAGTTTTCATCGCTTTTATTATTATTTTTGACATTTAAAACAATAATATTTAAACAAAATACTAATCATTAGTGCAAGGTAGTTTAAATCAAATGTCAGAAATGAACTGCTTATTTTCTTGATGCTTGCTGGTAGTTTTTCAAAGTTCACTTCTAAAACAATTCCCTTAGAATGCATTGATTTGCAAAATACATCAATTGATTGTACTTGTGATTATTTATTTGTTTGTTTATTTATTTTCTGTATATCTCTTGGTAGCATTTTCATTTGTGACTAAGATTAGCTATTCTTACACATGTTGTTTCCAAATCCTATGGATGTTATGTATCCACAGATATCTCTCTGACTTGCTCAAGGTTTGAATGAACCCAGGCATATTTGTAGGGTTTTTTTTTTCCACTATTCTTTCCTGTAACATTTATTTGTTTATCATCTTTCTATCTATTCATCTGTCAATCTACTTATTTTACCTTTGGTTTTAACTGTGACTTAGAATTTTCATACCAAAATAACCATGAAATCAAAACATCCTTCCCAAAAGCCAGAGGATTTTTGCCTCTCTGACAACTGTACAAATCAGAAGAAAATTTATGAAATTCAGTATCTTGTAACTATTACAGATATCAAAATCATTTCCATAGTCTGAGACATGATGCTACATAATAATTTACATTTGTAATCTATGCTACACAGACTTTCTCTCAATTTGTTATTTTTCTATTTCACTGATAGATCCGTATGTTTTGAGTTTGTCCTTGTTTAACTGTCTGATATAAAAATCAGTAATTCTAAAATCATCTCCCATTACAGAGGTTGAACCCAAATATTAGAAGAGCTTTGCTTTCAAAGATTTAACCTTCAAATGACTTTTCACATTACTCAAAACCTAGGCTTATTGTTGTTGTTGATAATAGAGCATAACAGCATACCTGATGAGACTGATCTTCCAGTGTGATCTTTCTCACATTGATCATGTTCATCATGTAAATAACTTAGATGATTTCTGTGGGAATAATGAAAAGCGACACTTCCCCTTGGACAGTTCTTATATTATTTCTTATTGGAGGATAAATGGAATTATCATGAGATCATTTAGAATTCATGAACTGTTTAAACGTTTATTTACTTTTCTTAGTAAATAAACTAGAATGTTATTCTAAATTAACTTTTTAGAAGATTTATCTTGTATTAACTATTTTTATGAAACTGTAGGACTGAGCACAAGGTTTTTCTACAGTTCAGTAAGTGAATGATGTGTGTCAATATTTCCTTTATGCGGAAATTTATGTAGCTTGATATTCTTATCAATAATTTATGACAAAAATGGGCTAAAACAAATGCCAAAGAATGGAAAAAGATTTCAGTGGAGAATAACAGCCTTAAGGTATATAAATACACCAGATAATGACTTGAGAGGTAAGAACTATACTGGCAAGAAAGATGAAAGTTGTTACTTCACTTGATGAAGAATGGTATTTGTGTTGACATATTGCCACATGCTCAACTGTATTGCAATTCATTTCTTCATGTCACTGGGGAATATTTTCAATAGGGCCGAAGCAGGTCATTTTGAATGATAAAGCACTTATTAAGCAATTCAAAATATATACATTCATACATACATATTAACATCTTCATTCTTTGCTTCAGCGTGAGTAGTGCTGGGCTAAAATATTCAAATGTTTTACAAAATATACCTGAAATATTGTAGCTTTACTAAAATGATGCTAACTAGTGACATTTTGGGATACTTTCTTTTGAAGCTTTGGGGGAATTCAAAAAGCCTCTCTTGCTCAAAATGTCAAGCTGTGAAAAGCCATCTGCTCCTGAACTTGAGTTCTGGAGAGAATCCTGTCCCTAGCTGCATGCTTCTGCATTTGGTAGTTTTCCACCTCTGTTCTATATCCATGTTGACCTCACTTTGTCTAGTCCAGCCCTGTGGTCTGCTGTATATTAGATACAAGCACTAAACTTCCTGTATATGCAGTTGGAATCTTCTTTTTCTGTTCATCTGTAGGAAGTGTATTATTAAAAGACTAAAGTAACTGGATGTAGGGTCAATCACAGTAAAAGTATAAGCTATCTGGAGTACTGCATAACAAAAGAACTTCTTTTTGTCAAGGAGCTGTCTCCTCTCTATACAAAACTGTCTTGATAAGTTATAATAGGGGAGGCTTAGTCTAAATCTCTGTAATAATAGAAAATAATATCCTCGACTGTGCAATTGAAGAGAATAAATAGGGCAGATGGCATAGAGTGAGTAACTGGAGACATAAAATATTACTGTAAAAGAAAATTTATTTTAGGTAGTGTAAAATATCCAATGTGTGGAGCAATCAAAACAAATTTTAACACAAATTCTTCTCACACTGAGGAGAAGAGGTCTGTCTTTCTTTCGGGGGTGGGGGGGTGGGGGGGCAGGAAGGGTGGGGTGTTATTTTTTCTTTGTTCTTTTTTCTTTCTGTCCTTCTTTCTTTCTATACTATTGATCAATCAGAAAAGTCTCGAGGACTCAAGTTCGAGTGTTAGAAACCAGGCATTTATCATTCTCAGCTCCAGATGCACAAGGGAATCCTTCTACCTAATGCCTGATACAAAAGATCTTCAGCTTATATATGTTACTTGAGCTACATATGCAAAGGTTTTCCCAGGCTGTACACACATGTTCAATACTTCCCCCAAAATTATTAACATAGGGTTCTACCTGCTTGCACATCCTCAGTCATCTTGTGTTGATGGTCCTAGGACCCTCTGGATGAAGTCAGTACTCTTCTTCACTGTCTTTGCTGATTGATCCCAGTCTTCATGTATGCTCAGTTAGATCCTTGCCCTGATCACACAGTGCTTGCTTTCTCAAAGAGAGCTGATTCAAGCAGATCTTCCTTGTCTATTTGGTACAAGGAGTTCTGTATATCATCATTATCTACTTGGTACAAGGATACAGATTCTTCCTGTTTTCTAAACAAACTTCATGTCTATCCATCCATCAATATGCATAAGCAAGCTTACTAATATTGCTAAAACTTCTGTCTCACTTTTTTTTTAATTTTCTGATATATTACTTTATTTTAATATCATGTTAGTCTGAGTGAAAACAGATAAGCTTGAGACAGCAATGTAGGATTAAGAGTACATGTTCCAGAGAAGAGAGTATCAGACTACTTTGTATTCATATTGTTGGCTGATTTTCCTTTTCCTTGTATTTCTTAAATCCCCCTTAGGCGCATTACAATTTTACTATTAAAACATTAAAACAATTATTCTCCATCACTACTTCTTGAGACAACTGGAATGAGTCATTCACACAACTTCTGCCATATGGAGTCAGAGTCTGCTGCTGTTGCTGAGCAATCAGGTAGTTCCCTCTGATCCATTCTCACTTACCAGAAAGGAATCCCACTAGAATTCAGTGTACATTCCCATAAAACACAAGGCCTCCAGTGTCAGCTGCTAAGTTGTTATCACATTAATGAGTTAAAACTCAGCTGCATTCTCAGTAATGGCCAAAGGGCACATAGTGACAGCTGAAAGGTGGAAAAGTAAGTGATTGCACACAAGAGACGTAAAGCTCAACTTTGTCATTACCAAATTCTAGAACACTGGGATATCTTCCAAGGGATAAAATGCCTTTTTGAATTAATCTACATAATGGCTTCTCCACTGTCTTTTCCTCTCCTTCAGCCCTGCCTACTTAGCTGTTCATTTCATGGAAAGTCCTGCGGAGACTTTAATCTATTTTTGTCCTTTCATTTACCAGTACAAACACAATAAAACCAGATGCAATCAATATATTATTTTGTATATTGCAGAAAGCTTTTTGTTGACCTGCCACCAAGAGACATTTACATTTAAATGAGTCGTGTCTCTGAAAACACTATTTGTTTAACATTTTTTACCACTGTTGATATTCCTATTTTCATAAGCTAGAATCTTCACTAGAACTATTAAGGAATATGTGCCTTGATTTGCAGAACTGTGTAAGATGTCACATATTAGAAAATTACAAATACGTTTTTTTTTTTCTCTTGAGTAACTAGGACATCAGATTGTTTCCCTGAGAAAATGATTTAAAATTACTGCTGCTAAGCACATGAATTAAACCAAGAAAAGAAATAGAGGGAATACTTGCTACCTTCATATGCATGAAATTCAATGTACCTTGAAATTAAGACACAGTACAGGACGCTGACATTTTAAGTATTAAACAAAACTGCACATAAACTTTAGGAATATGTTCAAGGGTAATTAGTAATTGAAAACACTGTTTTCCTGAAGAATTACTATATGAAAATGTATTTCTTTATGTTGGTGTCCAGTAGAAGAAGGAAGATATAAAACATACAAGATGATAGACAAAAGAAGTACTTGGGTTATAAGAGATGAAAAGACAAAATTTGTATCAAAATATAATCATTTATAGAGTTTTTTTCCATATGACTAAGCATATTTTTTTGATTTTTTATTATAATAATTCTGAAAAGAGAGGAGTATTTGAGTCTCATGTACCACACCCTGCAAATACCCACCTATATATGAATACTTATCCCAAAGTAATGCTTCCTATTTTATTATCTTGGCCCACAGTATCAAAGATGGGTGTTGGTGGTTTGGCAATAGAGGTTGAACCTTCCCACCAATATTCCTTTACATTTTGTTGCCTTGTGACAGATGACAGCAGAGGGGATCTGACAAAATGGCATATGACATGGAAGTGCCTATGAAGCAAAGGTGCGTCATTAAATTTCTCCATGTGAAAAAAATGGCACCTTTTGACATTCATTCATGCTTGTTGAATGTTTATAGAGACCAAACAATGGATGTGAGCACAGTGAGATGATGGGTGGTGCATTTCAGCAGTGGCAACAGTGGCAGTGATTTGCCTCAACTGGCATAGATTTTTTTGGAGCATGACATGCAGACTCTTGTTCATCATTGGTGAGAATACTAAGCTAATGGTGGTGACTGTTGAAAAACAGAGTTTTGTAGCTGAACATTTTTCTATCAGCTAGTGTTATTGGGCTCTTTGTGTCTGTTGTTTCCATGGAAATAAGTAGGAGGAATTACATTGGGAGCAACCCACATGACGTACAAATTAACACAATGTCCCGTTTTATCAGACTGATGATGGCTAAATAAGTACACGGACACATTTCAAAATGAACAATTTTGTGTTTTAAAAAGTGGGGATATACAATAACTTTTTTATTCTGTTTCTCCTCCAACTTCTGAGATCTGTGTTTTATTTTGTGCTCCTGACAAGACTTTGCAGCTAAACAAGAAACTAGAAATGGGATTATACCCGTACAAAAAACACTAAAAAAAAGAATTATTAACCATTCATGTCAAATGGTAAAGACCAAAAGCTAGTACATTTAGAGGTTAAGTATACTGCAGATAGATGAAGTATGTAAAAAGAAATTAAAAAAAAATCATTTTTATTGTATGATAAGTCAGGTATATTAATTAGGTATATTAATTATTGTTATTTGTCTGCACACCATTATGATCATAATGGTCCTTTCTGAGTTTGTTACCAGAGAAAATGTCATGCATAACTAAATATTTCCAACATGAATTTGGAAAGGCATGTTGTACACATATGGAATGTGAAACTTGCACAACATCCGAAAATCCCTACCCACATGCTGAGCATAATGGTGTGCCTGAACAATATTTAATCATACAAATAGAGGACTGAGAGAGTTTGCAGAATCTGAATGAATAACAGTATTGCTGTCAGTTGTTAATGACAGCAAAAACTAATTGTACTATATGGTTTCACAATAACAGAATGCATCATATGAACAACACTTGCAGAAGTAGGGTACTGTTTAACATAACTTACCACAAACTGTGTGTAACAACTGAATGCTTATCAACTGGAAACTAATAAATAGCTCCAGTCGAATGCACTGTTCATATAATAGCAATTAAGTTCACCATAGGAATAATAGCCAAATAGAAAACAAGCAGAATTTTTAATGAAGCACTTGAATAATGCTTAGCCTAAAGGTGAAGTGACACAAGCCGAAGTGACTTGGTGACACAAGCCAAATTCTCTTCCCATTACATGCAATGAAAATTTAACACTATTTTTAGTGAAGTAAAGTTAGGTCACTATTATTTTTGAGATTCATCTCAAGATGTTTACTACCATTACTTTTAGAAACTGTCACTGTTAAACTAGATATCAGTGGAGTTGAGAGAAGAAAAATAGTTGAAACACAATTTTAATTCTATTTATTTAAGCTGTAGCATTTCATAATCTAGATTTCTTTCTGGCTATTTCTGTTACCTGTTCAATACTTACAGATCATAAATTTATAACCAAACAATCCAAGTTCCAAAAAAGATATCTGCTATGTAAAGCTATTTGGAGGATGAAACTGTTAAATACAATATTGTTAAATATATGACATTTAACTCAAAACCTACTGCCTTAATTTCTATTTTATGATCAATCTGACAGTGTAAATCACTGTTGCTAATTTTTTTTTGTTATTATTCTCCACTGTTGTTACCACTGTCATCTCAGGAGCACCTTATTTGTGATCTTTTTTTGAAATGCCATATTGTACAAACAGTCAGGTTTTCATTGTGAAGTCTAGTATATCTTTATAAGTGTGATAATTGTGGTCAGTGAGAAAATAATGTCACTATGAAGAAATTCCCATTTATTTAAATAAGCTTTGTTTACCAACAAAAGAAAGAAAGAAAGAAAAAATATTATTATTTTATTTATTTATTCATTTAACAGTGTTACGATACAGGTTTTTATCTGAAAGCAGCCTGTAAGGAGGAAGAACAAGAACAAGAGAAATAAGAGCACTTTTCAAATAACGCTTTTTGGGTTTGCTATTAACATATCTTCACAATATTTCTTAACGCACAGTTGCCACTTTGGTAGCTCAAAACCAGAACTTCCTATGAATGGTTCTATTATTCCCAGCTATCCACTGAAATTTGCTATAAAAGGTGCTGTTTAGGAGAAAATATATATATATATATCTTAATATGGGAATAACAGTCTGTTTTACTATTTTCAACAAATAGGAATTAGCTCTTACTGAAGGTATTGATGAGGTATGGATTATGTTTGAAGCAAAACAAAATAGTCATTACTCATAAACTAGTTATTCAGTCAAGATGAGAGATGTTACATGAAAGTCAGTTATTTATTATGATCACTTGAACTATTTTTCTAATAAACTGTGTATCAATATCTGAAAAAAATAGGAGCTACAACGTAAGGACACTATATAAGAGAGTCATAAAGAGAAAAAAAAAATGAAATACAGCATGGTGCTTTACATAGCTATTGTATAAATTAATTGAATTGTAATTGACAAACATCCATTAACCCATAGGTATATTCTAAAATCCAGGTAATGTAATATGTTTAGTTTTGGAGAGATATTTAGGATAGAAGATTAAGGGTTAGAGGTAAACTCCTTTAATAAGTTTTCAGACTCCAGTAAAACATTGCTATTCTCCATATAATTACATTGGTAATTATGAATTCTTTTCATTATGCCAAATAGAAGGATTTTCAAACCCCAAGCTGAAAAATGAAAGCTAAATATTAGTTAATATATTAGTTAGAAGATGATCTCCTTAAGTCTACCTATATAGACATAAAGATTTAAATATTGTGTTTCTGTGACTTTTACAAAGCCAACTGTCACTATTTCAACACATAAAATCAATATGTATAATCTATAACCTATAACTCTTGCCAAATCCCTGCTCCTCAGCTTATAGCTCTCTTTAAATTCATGTCTAGTCCCTGCCTGACGTATGTTTTAGGGGTGCTTGTGCCTGGCACATACCCAGGTGATCAGACCTGTGATTAATTTTTTCACCAGACCTCAGCCCTTCTCCATCACTGCAGACCTTCCTGGCAATCACTAGGCCATTTCTTACACAGATCACTGTCACTGGGCTTGATCCAGACCTGTCTCATTACCTCAAACTTATGTGTCTGTCTGGACTCTGCCCTGTCTCTGTCTGCTTGCCCTAGGGAAGCTCATCTTGCCCTGCTCAAGTACAGTGTGATGGTGCTCTTGTTGGCAAGGTCCCTGCCCTACTGACCTTTCTATGATGTTTAGTTCCTGAATTATTCTTGTCCATGGGAGAATAGCTAAAGAAGTGATTATTTCTTTCAACATAATACTCATAAGACTATGCCAAAACACACATCCCAAGTTTAAGTTGTTTGTTACAAGAGAGACATTGTATTTATTTATATGACATGTGTGATAAGAATATGATCAAGATTAACCATTGAGGAGTATACCTGTCCAAGCCACGGGCCAACAGTTTCCAGGAGAATGCTGTGGGAGCCTAGATAGATTACATTCACAGCCTTTGAATCATCCACTGGGGAGATGACCCAGTCACAGAAGGAGATCCAATTGGTCAAGCAAGACCTGCCTTTCATCTACCCTTGGTGAGACACGATCCCTTGGTTATAGTTTGCTGCCCATACTTTCTCTGCTCTGTTTTTTTGTCCTGTGTTAGTCGCAAGAGTTAAGATTTCTTTTTTTTTTAATTCATTTTGCTTAGGCATGTTTGTCCATTTCCTATCTTAACATTACATGCCTTAAACAGACCAGAATTTAAGCAACAATACACTAGTACTTCTTATAGAAGCATGCTTGTCAAATTTATCAGGGGAATTTTCTCTTATCCTTTATACATGGCTAAGAGAAAAACTTCAAGAGCTGACATATGACAGGGTTTGTTGCAAGCATTAAGCACTGTCTTGACAATAACTATAATTAAAGTTGCCACAGCTTTGACCTGATTAAATACTGAACAATACAACTGCCACTCTTTGACTACCTTAGGCCGGTGAGCATCTGATGATATATAATATATTTTGGCAGCCAAGTTAATTATAACATAGCTGAATGCATTTCTTTAGAGGGGAAATATTTAAAGAAATTAAAGGGAGAGGAAACTGTAATGAAAGCTGTCAGAATAATTCTAAATATTGTCAACAAGCGTATCTAATATCACTGAAGTATGCTAACTTTTCTCCTTTTGTCTGTTATGATGCATTCTTGGCACTTTTTTTGCAGATTAAATAAAGCATTTACATCCTGTGTATGAACACTTAATAATACTAAAATTTTCAGTGTCATACTGTTCATATTGTTTCCTGAAAGATTCACGGGAAATGAAAACTGAGATAGTCATATACCTCGGGAATTCAGATGTCAATTAATCTGTGTGGGAACTGGACATTCAAATATCTTAGCTAGCAATAGTAATAATAACTAGTGTATTTCAGTCCTCTGTATCAAAATTCTGACACTGGTGTTCCAAAGCCATTTCTTATACTGATATATTAACAGCTGAGTAGATGAAGTATGTACAAAGCAATTATATGCAAGTAGCACTAATGAGTATCATTGTAATGGTAGATTTTTCAGTGCAATATGTGACGCTTCTGCTGAGACACTGAAGTTAGGAAACATATTTTATAACTAAGTATGATCAGCAAGTAATTATTCTACATGCTAATGAGCATCGGATAAAGAAGGAATACTTTCTTGTCACTAAATCTATCACAGATTAATAGATGCAGTACTTTGTGAAATATAAAATATCTCCCATACAGCTTCCATAACCAAAAGTATTGCTGAAAGCTTCAAATATACTAAATAGAAAGCTGCCTGTGACATACTGACACCCTCCATGTCTTTCTATAATTATGGGGAACATTAGTGGGCTATGCATAATTTTTATTAATCTACTTAAATTTGTATTTCTATGCCTGATTAAATATTCTTTGTCTCAAACTAGAAATAAAAAAACTTAAAAAAATTATTTCTACTATCTTTCTTGAAAAATCTAAAAAAAAAAAAAAAAAAAAAAAACATTACAAGTGTTTTACAGTTTTGTCCAAAATTATGTTCTGTTTCAGTTAGATTGTGGTTGGACTCGATAATCTTTAAGGTCTTTTCCAACCTGAGAAATTCAATGATTCTATGATTCTATGATCTTATTTCTACACATAACAATATCAAAAAGTTCTACTTTATACTTGATGTAATCCCAGCCAAAAATAAGTGAGTCTTTTGATGTAACTGCACTTTGTATAGGTGTAGAGGGCAGTTACTCTAAATGGTAGTCCAGAGAGTCAGGTAATAGAGACTAAAACTCATTGCATTCATGTTTCATTCTTAGGGCACTTGATACTTTTGTAACTTTTTCTCACTGAATGCTAGCTCACAGAGTTGTTGAGAGTTGATGCACATTTTTTATAACTTTTACGTTTTTGTAGCTGAAACCTGTATGGAAGTGCTAAGAATAGTTATTTTTGTATATTCATCTTGGACACAGGCATTCTAAGGAGATCAATACTACTTTTCTTCTATGCAAAACTATATGCAGTGACTTAGAGAAATTTTACAAACTGTAGCCCTTTAGAGTATTGGTCTGTGAGAGCATATGGTCCAAAATCCACAGCACTGTCTTGCCTTTGTAAGATAGTTCAAAGACATATGTGCAAACTGAAGAGTTTTCTGAAAGACATGTACAATTTTTCAGATATCAATGCTTTAAAAATTCAGAAACTCTTATCAGCTTTTTATGATGAGTTTTGCTGATTAGAGTAGAGCAGTGGAGAGTTTGTTTAGATTTCAATGAGATTTTCAACACTCTCTCAATATGCTCATAGAAAAGCTGACTGTATACTGACCAGATTCACAGACATCAAGGTGAAATGAAAGTCAGTTGAATAGATGGATTCAAATGACTGCGGTCATTTGCAAAAATTCAGGTACAAGTCAATCACTAGTCATGTACACCAGATACTTACACTGGATCTAGTATTCAACATCCTCATTATCAAATGTTCTCCAAGATGGAATTAATTAAATATGCTAAAAGTCATATTGAAGCTGCAGCCACATTAGGGAATTGAGCATGGAAAGCCACTCAGATCATTCCAGCCCACAGATCAAATGGGTGGTAATCTCAAATTCTAGAAAGCTTCTCTATCTGACACAGGGTCAAAACCTTTCCTAACTCATCTTAAAAATCTTGGGCACACCAATCTAAAAAATGGATTTGAATATAGAAATTTTTCTTATATTTCACCAAGAATCAGTTTATGACATCAGTACTCCTATTCACATTTTATGAAGAATTTACTTTTCTTGTTATAGTAGGAATCTGAAGAAATACTGCAGTATCACTGCAGTGGGCAACAACATTTTGCAGAGATAAGTTCTATCATGCCTTGGAAGCTAGCAGAAATAGAGCAGGTAAGCAGTTTCCTATATAGCAATCCTTAACAAAAACTAGAAGATTTCTCTAAAATTATCCAGCAGGTTTTCTTAACATTTGACTGAGCACTTTTGCTTAGTTTAACACTAAAAATTGGTTGAAAGATGGTAAGAAATGGCTGTAAGAAAAAGTCATAGAGTAAGGTCATCTGAGGCTGCAGACTGATTGAAAATATTAAGACACATCAGACATTTGCAAAATGACATTTTACTACAGTTTCTCAGTAGGGGAATACTGTGTATCTACCTCTAATAGAGAGGACAATCTGAAACCTCTCTTGAAGTTGAAGTAAAACATATTGATGTCCACTATGGGGAATGGAATTTCTGCTGGGATATTCTGAAAAGCAAAATAATGCTTTTGGCACTCAAGTTATTGAGAATTTGCAGTAGCTAGCTATAGTAATAAAACACATTTACTTCTGATAATTGTTACGCGTAAGCCACAACAATGACAGAATAATAATCTAAATGTAATATAGAATTTGTCACTTTGGAGTTAAAGGCAAAAATACTTCAACCCTAAATTTTACAGCTGCTGTTTGGCTACTGATGTTCTTTGGCATTAGATTTTAGTTACATCTGGCAACAGGAAACAAAACATCAGTAGGAGAAAATACAGAATTACAGAATGGAATTTTTAATTTTTACTTTCAAAAATATTGTCATTTTTTGTGGTATCACTAGTATTTTCACAATCTGTTTCTTTCTAATTTAAATCAAATTAATTTTTGCATTCCAATTGGTAAGTGCTATCCATGGAAATTTAAATATTATTTTGATATAACAGATCAATTATTGATACATGTTTTACAGTTTCACTAAAAACATCAAGGAATAACAGAATTATAGAATCTCTTGAGTCAGAAAGGACTTTTAAAACATCCTCAAGTCCAACTCCCTGGAAATAAACAGGAACATCTATTGCTAGATCATGTTGCTCAGAGCCCCATCCAGCATAACTTTGAATATCTCCAGGGACAGGGCATCCATCATCTCTCTGGGCAACCTGCTCCAATGCTTCACTGCTCTTATCATAAAAAGCTTTTTTTCTTATATCCAATCTAAATCTGCTCCTTACACTATCACAACAGACCCTGCTAAAGAGTCTGTCTTCTTTATAAAGTTCCTCTTTAGATTCTGAAAGGCCAATATCAGTTCTTTCTGGAACCTTAATTTCTTCAGGCTGAACAAGTTCCCGATTATGTTTATGGTGAACCATGACCTTACTTATGTCCAGATAGATGAGTGTTCTCTTCCCTTGTCCGCTGATGCAGTTACATCATCATAGGTGGCCACAGTGTTGGTCAGGCAGGACTTACTCTTTGTGATGCCATGCTAGTTGTCCCATATTGCCTCCCTCTCTTCCAGAAGGATCTGTTCCATGATCTTCAAGAAAAAATTGAAGCTGAGAGGTCAGTAGTTCCTGTGGTGTCCTTTCTATTCTTCGTAAAAATGTGTGTTTTATTTCCTTTTTTTTTTTTTTTTTTTTTTTTTCCAGTCAGGTGGGACTTCACATGACTACCATGACTTTTTAAATATTGGTGTGGCTTAATGACTTGCATGAGTCAATTCCCTCAGGACTTTGGATGCATCTAATTGGGACCCATAGACTTATAGACCATGATGAATGTTCATGTTTCTCAGGTGATCATGGACCTGATCTTTATGTTCAGTGGCAGGGACATTGCTCCCCCTGTCCCCATCTTCTGACCCATAAACAGGAAGTGTGCATGCAGAGTTATCATTGAAGATTGAGGCAAAAAGTCATGGAATACTATAACCTTCTCTTTGTTCATTCTTACCAGCCTGCCTCTATTGCCCACTAGGAAAATATAATGTGAGAATACTGTGTTGAGTGTGAAATTCAGCCTTTCATACTAATCATAATGCTTAACTTTTATATTCTATGTATCTGATTTTATTTATGCAATTGTTTTTGTCATTCCTTTGTTTCAGTGCCTAGAGTGATTCCAGGATATTTGAATTTCTTTACTGCCTTGGCTAGCAATAACACCAGGAGGTCAACTTCATTAACAAGAGAATGATTCAGTTTATCATGACATTAATGCGTACAATAAAGCATTGCTCCTGTGCAGCCATATTGCCACAGGCTCTCATTGTCAAGTCCTATAAACAAATTAAAACTGGATTGCCAGTAGCTGGACTGGAGAATTCATAGAATAATGTAATTAAAAAAAAAAAAAAAAAAAGAAGAAAAAAAAAAGTGACAGAAAATGGATATTTTTTGGTGTTTTGGACTGCATGTAACATTTATTCCTGGAATTTATATTTTATAGGCTCTTTACTGCTTATTTCATTTTGCTTTCTTTCAGATAGATAATAAGTAAATCATAAAACCATAGAATCATAAAGTTGGAAAGGACCTACAAGATCATCTAGTCCAACCATCCTCCCATTTCCATTGATACTAAAGCTACTAAAGCTACCAAGCTACTAAACCATACCTTGTAGCTCTTCATCCAAACGCTTCTTGAATACTGCCAGAGACGGCGGGTCTACCACCTCCCTGAGCAGGCCATTCCAGTACCTGACAACTCTTTGAGAGAAAAAAGTTTTTCCTTATGTCTAAATTCTTAATTTTTAATTTAATTAAAACCAAAAATTAGCTTTAGCATTTATTCTAATTCTTCCTCTTTTTGGAGGAAAACATAGGGAAATAATGATTGAATAATTAGAAGATTCCTGTAAATTGGAAGAACTTCCTGTTTTACAGGAGAATTTAAAATTGTTAAAGGATTATATTGAACTGCCTTTTACTATTCTTTAAGTAAAATGTTGACTACAAAATGATGTCAACGGTTTATGGCCTTGTTCAGCCCAGTTCTGTGACTAGCAGAGTGGAGGGATCCGTAGATCTGCACCTCCAGAAAAGGGAAACAGGGGATCCCAAAATAATTGAAAACAGCGGCAATGATCTGAGGTGAAACAAACTAACATACTAAATAAAGTATCAGCAAAATATAATGAGAGAGAGAGAGAGAGAGTGTACGAAAGGTGGATAGGCCTCACCACAATGCTGAGGTGAGAAGTGCAGTCCAGTTGAGCCGATGAAGAAAAGTAGATGGAGAAGAGCAGACAGAGAAGCACAGGCATAAGGAGCAGGTGAAGAAGAGAACATCAGGTGACCATGCCAGAAGTTGCATCTCCCTGCTGACCACAAAGACCCCTGGGGAATGTAGTTCTTTTTCCCCTCCAGACAGGCATCCAGAACTTGAGCATCAACTGTCAAACCTCCAGTGCATTACGTGATGTTATGATGTGGAATACTGACAACCAAAAATCATAAAACCATGACAAATGATAATCTAGGAGAACAGCTAGGCTGAACACCTTTGGAGAGAGGATTAAACTGTTTTAAGAATGTGGGTTTGGGTGGAATATTTTTCTGATAACAGGTAATTCAACAATGGAAAACAGACAACTGTAAAGAGAATTAAAAAGTAATAATTTGACTACATACAAAGTATTTGGCTCCCGTTGGAGTCTAATTCAACGATTTCAAATTAGAGTACTTCAAAGCAACATCTGAATAGTGCACAAACGATAGTTCTTAGTTTGCTGATTGAGTAGATAAGTGAACAATATGTGCTAGATGGGGTGACCTGAAGAAATGAGTTCATAAACGCGTTCATGGTTTTTAACATTCTATCTGGGCATAACAACTTTTTTGGGGGGAATTTTATCAAATGCACAAAATGAATACAAAAAATGAAAGCATAAAATGTTAGATGATGCTTCTGCATTAAGTTAATATTTCCCAATATTTAGAATACTAGGCAATAAAATTTCAATTTTGGAATACTTCTAAAGGCAAATTATATCTTCCAGGTAAAGGAAGAATAATTACATATGAAAATAATCATTTGACTTCTTGTTTTCTTCATATAGTCAATGTTCACAAAATGTTACATAAGTAATAATAATATTCCAAAAATATAGCTATTAGTGAGGATAATTAAGAGTCTAGGTATATGGTACATGGTATATGGTATATGGTATATGGTATATGGTATATGGTACTGTTGCTTGCTTGAGCATTAGGTTCTTCTAATCCCATGGCATTGTTCAGCATATAAACTGTTTTTTTGTTTTTGTTTTCTTTTTTTTTTTACATAAGTTGAATAAAGAAAACATTGTATTTTCATTTACATTGTGTATTTTTTAATCCATTTCAAAAAGTATTATGCTAATTATAACAGTGGGCTTTGCATTTATCATCTGAATTGCTCATTTTCAAGTTGTTTTTTTTTTTTTAAATTGTAATCTGTTAATTACTTGTTTAATGGAGTGTGTAATTACCTACTTTAAGTTAGAAAACTGTTTCCATTTCAAAGCAAGAATCTTGTTCTTGAAATGAAAGTATGTAAATGCATTTCTTCTAGATACTCTCTATAACAATTTTGCTTCACTAGTTATTTCATTTTTATCTGAAAATAAACAGTAGCCTACTCTCTGTCTCTAGGTATCATTGACGTTTTGTCCTAGGAAATTGAACCCTTATGTAAGAAGAAAGTATGTCATGAGGATCAACACTGAGGGACTTTTTTTTTTTTAATATATATACATTTTTAATATATATGCATCAATATGCATTTTTAATATATATACACAGAAGAGAAAATACTACATCAAACAGAATTAGAGCTCGCTAAAAAGAATTACAAAAATTCAGTGTTTACACATTTAGCTCAGATACAGATTTATCACCGCTATTGCTATGTTCTATTTTTAGTGTCTATTGTCTTACTATAGAGACACCAAATATTATAAATGTTTTTTTCTTATTGCGATAGTCATCAAGTACCTTATTGGAGTCCTATATTCAAGTGAAAATCTTGTTTACATAAATATATCACATAAAAATTATCTTAGAATTATTTGCATGTACTTTATTTATTGTGTTTGTGTATATTTCAGGTTTTGTTCTAAGATACTTTATCTTCTTGTGGCTAGTTTTTGTTCTAAGATACTTTATCTTCTTGTGGCTAGTTACTTAAACAGTTACATTTAAACATCAGTGTCATGCTTCTGTTTCATTAAAGATGACTGGAGAAAGGCAGTTCAGAGCTTAGGATGTTTCATGAATTTACACAAAATATAATATCTATATGATGGTGATGATCCATAAAGATACGAAGTTTGAAACCTTGACAGTGGTCTAGTCTGCTCGCTTTGTTTAGTGGCAGCAATACTAAGAGGCTGGGATTTTTGATAACAATATATTTTATAAAAATACAATTTAAAGAAACTATCCAATTAATGAACAGGATTTTCAGACTGGAAGCCTTCATTGAAATCCAGTTTAATTCACAAATGAGTGAGTTTTGTGATCTCTTTCTCACTGTGAACATCTGTGTCACTAAGCTGTGACACTAACCATGTCACATGGTTTAGCATGATTGGCATTTTCATCCAGAAGGGATTCAGACTATTACAGCCTGAGCACTTCAGATCAGGCTGAAGGTATGTGGAACTTACATGCAGTTTATCATTATTTTGCTCTGCTGCATTAAATAAAAAGCCTGCAACATCCAAAGGAGGTTTCTTTTGCCTGATGTGACCATATACTTTTCTTTCTTTAAAGGACAAACTCTTTGGAAAGAACTGCTGGAGGGAAGGGTAATGTTAAAAAGGCTAACTAATCCTTCATTCAGTTTATGCATATTTTATAAAGTTCTAAATCTGTTTGAAAGGATTTGCCTGTGTGGGTATTTTGTTGCTCTTTTCAACCACGTCTCATTCTCTTGTTTCAAGAACAATTGTTTAACATTAATTCTTAAAATTTCTAGCATGTTTCAAATAAAAAAAAGAAATGCATAGAAGAAAGAAAACAAGCAAAATGAAACTTACTTTAAATGTTATTATCAAAACATTAACACCTGTCAAAAGTTAATAAAAATGTTCAGAGAAGCCAAATGAAGATCTTACTGGCGTATTTTATTTTCTTCATTCTCTTTTTCCAAAGGAAGAAATCAGAGGGGTCTTTGGGGATTTGAGTCTTCTTTGCCCTTCACAAAGATGTATGTTACCCTACATAACTAAGCAAGCAATGTGGCAAGAACAGTGTAACAATAAAGCTATATTTAAACAACACTGGTTTCAGGTACAGGTACCTTAGCCTCTTTTCTTCTCGTAGTTCATCCTCTCTGAAAAAGACAACGTCTTGACCTAAGTGTTATGATTTAAAATAGCTTTTACTTCATATCAGGGGAATTCTGCTTATTGTTTATACTTTGCCACCTCTATGAGAACTTGTATCTGGTGCAGTTTAGGTTTGGTGCTCTATTTTGGAGAATTATTGTCTTGTGCAAGCAACCTAATTTTTTTTTTTTTAATTATTTGCAAGACATTGTATCAACTGCACAGGTTATAAAAGCAGGTTATAAAATAAAGTTTTGCTTTTGACATTCTCATGGACCTCATGATGCATATAGGCTCTGATTTTTCAAAAAAACTTAGCTAAATTAAGAGCTTAAATCCTGCTGACATTTTAAATACCATGCATGTTTATGATAAATTAGATTCTAACCTGATTTAGTATATTTATCTTACACGTTTATTTTCAAGAAAGAAAAATTCTTCTGATATTCTTTCTTGAACTTGAGTTATATATATGCTATATATATATCACATTCACTGTTACTCAATTCTTATGTAATATATATCTCTTCTTATAAATATATGCATGAGGAGAGGCTCTCTTCTTATATATGTTTGCAATTCCATCTTCAAATATATTTAAATGATTTAAGGGTACAACTATGTTTTTATTTTCTTTATTTTTTTATATATATTCTGATGTTTGTTTGCTTTGTTCTGTATAAATTAATTACAATGAAAGACTATGCAAGCCTTGTCTGTACAAGAAAAGTATTTATAGAACTATGGAAAACTAAAATTACATTCTTACTAGGATAATGAGAGCTTCATACTGATAAAAATAAGGTACCATCCGTATAGAAGAAATATTATGTCACAGCCTGAACTGATGACTTGTCACCTGGTGAAATGGGTGGCTGGCCCAGGAAGCAGAGCCCTCTCATACAGGGAAGAAAACAGCATATTCACCAATAGATGTTTTTTAAATTTTACATTTTTAAACTAATTTTAAATATATGGAAAGAGAGAGAGAGAGAGAGAGATTGAATGCGTACAAGTCTGTGGGGCCAAATCACATGCATCCCGGAGTTCTGAATAAGCTGGCTGAGGGGGTTTCTGAGCCATTTTCCATCATATTTGAAAAGTTATGTCTGTCAGGTGAAGTCTTGGGTGACTGGAAAAAGGGCCACATCACTCCTATTTATAAGATAGGGAGCAAGGAGAACCTGGGGAACTATAGGCTGGTGAGTCTCAGCTCTGTGCCTGTGCATATTATGGAACAGTTCCTCCTGGATGATGTGCTGAACACATTGATTCAATGAGTGTGTGATCCGAGAAAGCCAGCACGGCTTCACCAGGGGAAGGTCATGCCTAGCCAATCCAGTGGCCTCCTATGATGGAGTGACAGCACTGATGGGAACAAAATATCCAAAAGACATCTAGCATTAAGATGCTAGATTACTGTGGACAGCCAGTAATCACCAAGATTTTTAGAAAGAAAAACTGTCTGATTTGTAAATGTCTTTTAAAAACTCCGTCCCAGGTACACAGCATAATCATCTTATTTCATTGCAAAGCATGTAAACCATATAATATGGGTTCTTGCCTATTTCTAATTAACATAAATTTGGATTTATACTGCTGATATGCATAATGGCTTCCCAGGCTTCATTTACGTTCTTAACACTGTTTGGAAGCCCAGAGAATTTACCTCCATCAAAGCTTTTCCTCTTCCTGTTACACTATATCTTCATGATGCATGGAACAAGGGGAGGTTTGATTTCTAATGAAATAAGCTTAAAAAAATGGTGAAAATCACTGTCTTCATGTTGTTTCTTTCTAATAATTATTTCTTTATGAATAGGAACATGAATATATATCAAATAAAAGCTCACAAAACCAAAAAGAATATAAGTTTAAATAAAACTTGTTTTTCAGCCTTAATTCTCACCATGGCCACAACTGCCTTTGCAAGTTCAAAATCTTGTTTATGGGAAAACAAGAAGCACATCCTATATCCAAATAAAACCAAGATTTTATTGCTAGTATAATTTAGATCCTAGCAGGATGATCACTTTCATTCTTGATCTCACTGTTACAGAAAGAATAATAATTCACTTTAAATTGTCACATGTATATTTAATTTATACTTCTTTTCCTGGCATTATGCTACTCTTTCCACTATGCCATTAGGGCCCAGGATTAGTGGCCTCATTTCCCAGTTGTACAGGGATGTTATGGTAAGTTATCAAAATTTTTGATCCTTTACCAGGAGGAATATGATATTCATTGACATTTCTTCCTTGTTTTAGGATCCCCGTGGGCTTGTGTTTATATGTTTGTTTGACATCTCTCTGTTTCTTAAGTGTTTTGCAGCTCAACTGTCTGAATTTTCCAGTATAAGGTGTTTTTATACATGTTATATACTATCTTAGTTACTGTAGAAAGAAGTTTTATTCAGCTCCATGTTTACATTTCTAAAACAGACCATGGGTGAGTTAGGTGCGGCTATGGAATCTTCAGTGTCAGACCTGTGGCCATGCATCCCTTATCATCTGATGCCTCTACTCTACACTTTTTCTCAAGGCCTCTGCTACTGCACCAAGTCTGTATTTTTCTCTGCAACTGTTAGGATTCTAAACGCTTCATTCTGTGTAGAATAAGTTCTTGTTACTCTTTGTTACTCTGTGTAAAGCTCTGCTTGTATCAGTAAAAGATAAACAGAAGTAAGCAAATTGAGCCATAGATGGATGGTCAAATAGAGATTTATTTATTTATTTATTTATTTATTTATTTATTTATTTATTTATTTCACAGTTAAATTCTTACAGTATAAATTTAGAAAGATGCATAACATTGCTGAGATGTCACAAAATACTTAGGTATTTAAAATAAACTTGTAGATGATCTGAAGGCTGGGAATGGGTTTCGGAACTCAGATTTTTTGCAGCAACTGAAAACTGGTTTAGGTATCTTTAAACTACATATTTTTTAACTATGACTTGCAATTAACTCCACTTTGCAGTATAGCTTCATTGTTGAGTTCAACATCTCACTGTAAGTGCTTGAATTTTGTCACCAATAATCTCATTCTGTCTTTCATGGGATTCCAGATTATGTTTGTGACAGTGAATCTAACTTCCATGGAAAGCAGACTTCTCTCTTGAAAATGGACTTTGTAACATATGCATTCAACTTTTTCAGACCATTTGAGTTTTCGGCTCACCACTTTTGAAGAAAAGCCATGGATCAACACCTGTCACTCTGTGGGAAGGTATACTACTATCAGGCTATTGAGTAATCCATCACAAGTCTTGCTTACAGATTGTTTACTCCTACTCACAAATTATTTAAGGACTAAGTAGTCAGAAGAACAGAAAATGACAATGAACTTGTAACCTAGGCATCAGATGTCTGGAAATTTGAATTTCTAGTCTGTGTTTTGAGCATAGTTATTTATTATGATTGTATAAAAAACATACTTAAAAAAAAAAAAAGAAGAAGAATTAAAGAAGAAAAACAAATTATGCTGGTGTGGAAAAGCCACTCATCAGAATATAAATGTAAACATTTTTGCATTTTTGTGATTGCATATATTAACTAATTTTCCATCTTCTAGGGATAACAGGCACTAATCCTAGATGTTTTCTGGTAGTTAAGTGTCCATATGTCTTCTTCCATGGATTTTATTTTTTTTTTCTTGTGACTTTGAGCCATTCTTGCCATTTTTCTTTCTTTTGCTAGTTGTTTTTAACACTTTCCATTCTACATCTTATCTCTACAAAATTCTAGTCTTTAAATCTATACCCATATATTTAAAAAAAACACCAATTCCAGCGTATTTGAAGATGTGCCTTTTTTTTTTTTTAATGATTTTTTTTTTCCATTTATTTTTCTGACTAAAGGGAGAATAATTAATCTAATTTTGTCTCATCTGTTATAACCAGCACAGTATGGTTTTAAAGATTCAATCAAGTCTTGTTCAGATTAAAACAGGAACAGGGCATAGTGTATAATTTTCAGTCTGAGGTGTTGAGTTGACAATATAGAAGAATGGAAGAAATACTGAATTATTTTTTCACATACTACTTTTGTTTCTAGTGTTCTAGGGTTTACCTCGTTCCTCTACTGACAGCACGGGTAATTTTCCTCAGCACATCCCTGTGTCATTGTAAATACTGGAATTTTTAATCTCTACATATACAACTACAACCTGTTAAGTTCTTGGTGCCTCTAACTGGCTAAAATATGAACATTAGGATTTGAAAAATAGATCTATGAGATGTTAAGACTTGCCAAATAAACTCTACTTTACTGAATCTAATATGAAGGATGAGCAGAATATGAATGAAAGTGGTGAGTCACATAAAATTGCAGAGGACTCGCAGCAGTTTTCAATTTTCTTCTGTCTCTGAAGAACAAGAACAGTCAACAAAAGATTGATACCTGCATACTGCTTCTGAGACTTCACATTTGAGAGATTTGTGATCTTGCTCTGAAGGTTTCTCCTTGCCACTATTCCCTTCACAAGTAAAAACAAAACAAACATTGCTATTCTTAACACTGTAAAAAGGAAAATATGAAGAGCAGATGATGTTTGGACAATGTAACAGACAGGGCAATGATGGTAGAGAACAAAAATTGGTGAAAATTTTAAGATAGAATGTGAAAATATATTGCTACTTTTTTCACCATTATGAATTTATAATAAAAATGGAAAAAAAAAAAAAAACAATATTTTTACTAAATATTTACAATTCTGAAACCAAAGTAAAATAAAAGGGTTTATTTGTAACAATTTTTATTTTGCTATTATTTTATTTAATTCATTTTTGTCCAACAATGTGGGCGTTAATTTTGGTTAAAAATTTACTTTGGAAATTCTAGGAAGAACATCTAGTAAATGCAATTTATCTTATATTATTTTTCTAAAATACGTGTTCACAAGTAGATCTTCAGCTACTAGCATCTCATTTATTAATCCAGTTATTTTCAGTGGTGGATGGAAGCCAGAAGGAAAAAATTTCCTCCTCTTTTCTTTATTCTGCTCTATCAGTTCTGTTTCTAACAGTGACATTTTATGATGTCCTTTAATTACAATACTTCTACTCGGTCATAGCACCTTTTTGATCTCTGACGTTGCCAGACTATGGCTGTATGAAGCAACCAACAGAAGAGTCCGGCATAACAAAATAAATTAATAATAAAATAACTAGGAATTTTGTTAAAAGTTCTCTTTTGTATGTCTCCTGAAGACATTACACCATTCACTTTCTCAGGTACCTCTCTTTCAAGAACTTTTCTTAATTAATCTTTTTCATACATATGAATAAATCAACATTCTTATAATTTTATATATATCCTTAAGATATTTCTGAACTCTCAGAAGTTTCAGAAGGACTAAATAATGTAATGACTTTTGGCATAGAAATATGTAGTAGATAATTTATATTTGATTTTTATTTCCTGCAAGGTCCTTTAGATTAGTATGTGCAAACACCTAAACATGAAATATTTTATCGTTACTCTTACTAGTACATCTACTCCCACCCAAAGAAATAGTTTGGTTTTGTAAAGTACTAGCCAATATGTACCATTAGACAATAAAAAAAAAAAAAAAAAAAGTCAATGGCTTCAAAAAGTTTGTCTTGAACCTCAGCTTGTCTTAAAATGTGTCTTTTATACGTGAAACACTTTATCACATATAATTTTACTTTTGGAAACAAAGTTCGTAAAGCTACCGTAAGGGAAACGTACCATCTATAAGGCCATAATAAATCATTAAGGAATTATTCTTTCGAAAAGATTTGTATAGGACTCATGACTTGAACACAGCAAAGACTCACTTCTGTTCTACAAAATGGATTGTCAAGAACTTTGATGATCCTAATAAAGGAATGTGCTAGTAATGAAGTCATTCATAAGCACCGTAATAGCTCTCTCTTTGAGCTGAAAGTGTCTGCAAACCTTCCAGCTGAATGCAGTGATGAGCCCATTGACAAGATGATATTCATTCAAGCAGCAGGCAGCAGTAGATGGATAGATAAGTCAGACAGTTCCTTCAGCTGACACAGGCTAAATATGCAGTCGTAATCAGAATTTCAGAACAGTATCTCTAATTTGACACTGATGCAGAGAGGTTTCTATGCAGCTTTCTAAAAATGGACTTTGTTGTCACATTGGTGTGTGTGTGTAAAATATGCTGTCACTCTCAGAACCTCTAGTCCTGACTCTTGATGGAGATCTTCTTATTTTCAAGGCATTTATGAATAGAAGAGTGAATGCAAAACACACACACTTGCAGATTTGTCCTGAAGTGTCAAATTCAATGTATGTTGAACTGTCTTCAGTTTTCAGCCTGGAAAAGAGGAGGCTCAGGGGAGACCTCATTGCTCTCTATAACTTCCTGAAGGGAGGTTGTAGTGAGCTGGGGGTCGGCCTCTTCTCTCGTATAATTGGTGATAGAACTAGAGGGAATGGATTTAAGCTGCGCCAGGGGAGATTCAGGCTGGACATTAGGAAATATTACTTCTCAGAAAGGGTGGTCAGGCACTGGAATGCACTGCCCAGGGAGGTGGTGGAGTCACCGACCATGGGAGTGTTCAAGAAACGTTTGGATGTTGTGTTGAGGAATATGGTTTATCTGGGAAGTATTGGTAATGGTTGGACTAGATGATCTTCTAGGTCTTTTCCAACCTTGATAATTCTGTGATTCTGTGATTCTGTCTTTTTTAGGAACACAAAGAAGATGAAGCAACCAGCAAAAGAAACTCTAGTCCTTCAGATGCTGAATATTACAAGGAAAAATTTTTGACTACAAGCATTTTGTTAGCTTGTTTCCACTGAAGTTCAGAGGAAGGTATTGCAGGTAAGAGTGTGAGGAAATGTTACTGTTGTTAACCTTAAAAAATTAGGAGCATTTATAATGGAGTTATAGACCATGTTCTTTATAGAAAAGCAGTATTCAAATGTTTTTTTTTTCCTTGGAAGCTTCCTGCCAATATTCCATTACAAGAAAAACGAGGGAATTTAACCAGTGGCTGGCCCACTTTCTCAAACAATTTTTCTCAAGTAATTTTTTATTTTTATTTATTTATATATATTTTTTTTTTTAAGACAAGAGCATTGCAAAGGAAATCTACCAGAAAACATTTAACAGTTTTCACACATACTGTAGCTGTTAGTAAGTTATTTTTCATGTAGAATGTCAGCAAGTACTATTAATAAATTTGCCACTTATTTGTTCCAAAGTGACTCTGATTGCAACTGTCAGATCACGTTGCCATTTTTACAGTTAAAGCACTTATATTTGTCATTTTGTCTGAACTACATAAAACTGTTTTAATAATCTTTATAAAGCTGATTTCTCTTTATCACTCGTGTAGAAGCTTGTACAAGGATCTCAAGTCTTCCTTTACCTCACTCATATCACTGAAAGTCTCATAATTTGTTTATTAATGCAAATAACATTTTTTATCTTAATAACATATCTGTATGATACTAGCAATTATTGGAGTGGTCTTCAATATTAGTGTTGGTTGATCAATACGCTAACATAACTGAATTTTTTCCTGGACCTGTCCTGACTTCAAATGACATGGCAGCTTTAAGTCTATGGAATATTTTGTTTGTTTGCTTTATTTAAAAAAAAAAAAAGCATAAGATAAAGTAAAAAGTAAGATCTTAAACTAGGTCTTAAAATACTGTTGATAATGAATTCTTACTCATCAGAAAGCTAGTACTAATAATAGTCAAAAGATTCTTTTTAAATTGGTATACTGATTAAAAGCACCAAAGTCTAAGGACTATTTTAAGTAAGTAGGAGACATTCTTACTATAGAAAAAAACCTGGACTTATTCGTAAAGTTGTTAACAATCCAGTAATACTTGCCACCATCAGGTGTCTTGTTTCTATACATGTAATAGCTTCAGGAGATCACAGATAAGTTAATAAGTTTTAATAAGTTTTAATAATAAGTTTTGGTATTCACATCTGGAAGATGTGAAGACACTTAAGAAGCACAAAAAAAAAGATAAAATAATTTAAACATTATGGCCTTATCTGTGCATTGAGGAGTTCAAATAAATCATCCTATTGAAGAGAAAGTTGAGAGAAAAATTGGTCTCTGCAAATAGATATGAACACCTGAAAAAGGTCAGTGGGAGTGTTTTCTGCACTGTTGACTAAGGTATGAAAGGATGCAAATTTTAGAACCAGCATCTTCATTCACTTTCTGCATACTTAAACAGAAATGTCTGTGTGTGCTACATGGTTATAAAAGTGGCAGCTCTTACTTAAAACAAAAATTCATGCTTCAACACAGCAGCTACTTGCTTCTGGGTTATATATATTTCTTGTATGTGTGATGCATACAAAATTGCTCAGCTCATTGTTATACATTCTATTCCTGTCTGATAAAGTCAAGAAAAGACAGATGATTAATAAAAGACAGTTCAGAAAATGTTTTTCTTGTCAGTGAATACCCAGTGTTTCTTGCTCACCTGCTTAGGGACATGCTGTCAGTGAAAATTCAGTCGGAGCAGTCATTTCACATAATTCCTGAAAAAATTTAAATCAACTCTTTTTAAAGCTCCCTCTCCATCTATTCTCCATTCCATTTCTCCTCTCCACAGCACAAATGTGATTTAACTCTCAGAATTACCTGCCTGAGTTTCATCCATCCAATCTCCTGGCATTGCAAAGCCTTTGGAAATTTTAGTGCTACCTACTGCTGAAATGTTGCACATGGAAAAGTTTTCTAGGAGTGCTTCATCTTCGGTTGAAAATAATCTGATTTTCAGGAAGAAAATAGTCAAATATTTATGTCTTGTATTTGATCATTAATATAATTTCTGATAACGTATTTTCTACCTTTTGGAGGACAAATACAGAAGGAAATAAGATAGGAAGACATGCAGAAACAGAAATCAACTTTTTGTTTGTTTTTAAAAGGAAAATCTTTTAGGTAACTAGTACAATCTACTACCTGAGTTTCAATCTATTTCTGGAATTCTTTGCAAAAAATAATAATTAAAAAAGTAGCCTGTGTTTCACTGATTTAGTTCTTAAGTGACTAAGTAATGACCAGTAGACCTTCTGGACTTCCCAGAAAAAACAGAACTCCTGTTGCTAAGTGAGGATTTATCTTCAGATACATTTTTAGCCTTGAAGAAAGAGTTGACTTGTTAACCTTAATATAAAAACAGCAAGAGACAACAAAGAAAAGAGTAATAACAAAAACACAGCCGGAAATGTCTGATCAAATAATGTTAAAATGTCAGTTCTGTGTATCTCAAAGTCTGTAAATCTAATCAATCATATTTCAGGGAAATCCTTTTCCACATTTTTGATACAATGCAGGTAAGTGAAGTGTTATTTAAATTTCCTTTTGCTTTGTGTGTATCAGATATCAGCAGAAAGTGGGTGAAAAGTTTGATATTCAAGATATTCAAATCACTGTATAGTTTCAGTAATAGAATAGCAAGGAATAAAGTGATAATTTATTTACCAAAATTAGAATAATAATTTTATGATTTGTAAGGACAGATTTGTCTTGTTAAAGTATGATTTATTTAATTAGAAAAAAAACTAGATCATAGAATCATAGAATGGCCACCCCTTTTTTAATGCAACCCACATGCAAGCACACATTGCTGGCTCATGTCCAGCTTCTTGTGTACCAAATAGATGCTGAATCAAAGGTGAGAGCTGACTGATACAGTCATATAAAAAGGATATTTCTGAGGAAAAAGATTGGATAGTATGCTGGAAATTGAGATATTCCATATACAAATTGCTGTTCCATAAAACCTATAAAATAGGGTTTGAAGGTCAGTAAAGCATTTTTCTTAAAGTGGAAAATATCTATTCTCTCACATACTTCAAAATTAATTCCAAATATTAATAGACCAGTCATTCACAAATATTTTTCAAGGAAAATATCAGACTGTGATTGTTTCTTCTTGCAATTTATATCTAATACAACAAATACAACAGTAAAGAGAAAGCTTCACAAGAACTGTACTTAACTATCACATCAGCTAATATAAAAACTGTTATTGTTCCATTACTTTTTCACTTTAACTGAGTGCTGTAACTTTTTCTGATCTTTCTGAATGTAAAATAATACTGAAAAAGACCCAGGTATACATTCTACTCTACACTAAATCACAAGGTCACAAGGGTTTTTTCTCACTAAACAAACCTCGGTAGCGTAGTTCATTAATATAATTAGATGAAGTATATTCTCCTGTTTCAAATGTCACTTTACTTGTAGACACTTTCTGTTTTACTTAATCAAATTTGGATTTTTTTTCATCTACATAGCCAATATGATAATTAAACTGTAAAGAATCTTATAAAAAGAAGGTCAATTATTTCAGTAGTTAATATTTTCATATGATTTAACTGCAGTGGTATTTACTCAAAAAGAAGGGTGAGTGGAACACAATTTGCATAAAACAATCTTACTGTATTTTTTCCTCCCACAGTATTTCTACCATAGTATTTCTAGTAATCCTGTTAAAAATAACTTAGTAAGACATCATTTTCATTTTGAGAATGGAGGCTTATACTTACACTGTGATACCACTATTTTAATAGGGAGAAAAAAAGGTAATTTAGTGTAAATGGTAAACAGATCATTTAGTACTGATAATGACTTACATTTTGTGTTTCATTAATTGCATGTCCTATGTAGCTTACTTTGAAGTACACACATTTATGTCAAGCTCATTTTTCTAGTCATATGTGCTGGCACACTATATGGTTGCCATTTGTCTAATCTAAAATCTGAAGACCATTTACTGTGTTCTTCAGCTTTCGATTTAGACTCAGTTAAAATAGCTACTCTGTATGAAAATAAATTGGGGGGGGGGGGGGGGGGGGGAAGAGCATTTATAGGGCATTTTTCAAGGAAATTCAAGAACAGTTCACTTACAGTTTATTTCAAGAACTGTTGAAGGTTAGTGATACGCACCACAAATGAACTATTGATCCAACACCCACATAGTCTCTATGGTATAAATATGAGCAAATTCATTTACTAACTTAAAAAGACGTTACTTTGCAGTCCTTTGTCAGTGCAATGTATTTCCCTGAAGACAAATATCCTTCAAGAGAAAATTTATGAAGCTCCCCTTTAAATTTGTAGTTATATAATATAGTATTAGAGACAGATTCAAATTCTGGCACTGGTCAAGCTGGTGCTGGAGAAGGGGTCCTCAGTCTTCTTTTAAAGTCTCGGTGTGCATGTCTGCTTGTGAATTTGCATAGTAAATACAAAGAGGTATTTTTACAAAGAACGTGTGCTACCTTTCTCTCCTTGTATCTCAGTCTTTCTGAACTGCTCAACTGGGACATAAGTCCTATGTTCCAGGACTGGATCATGTTCTTTTCTCTACACATTTCATTTCAGCATCATTAGGGAGATGAACTAGCCATTTTATTCATTTTCATTATTCAGAATACTTGCCAGCATTCTGTAATTTGCCAGCCAGCAGCATCTTATTCATATCTTAATTGGTCTTTGCCTTTAAATTACTCTGGCTTAGTGACTTGGAAACTGAACAAAAGAATGCAAATTTATCAGTGTATTTTGAACCTTATGCCAGTTTGAAGATCAGGTTTTGAAGTTTTGAATAGCAAGAAAAAAATCTCTGCTTCTGTTTCTAGAAAAATACACCTCACAAAAACTTGTTCCTGTCTGCTTAGGTTTCAGAATGAAAGTCAGATTACAATGACGGATTCCAAAATACCAGTTTTCCTGGTCCGTGCTTCTGCACTGCCTTCTGCAACTGACTACACTACCTCTTTTTATCATACTTTTTAGTAGCATGTATTCAGTGCCAGTTACACTTCAAGAGAATCCAAGGTCTCTAACAGCCAGATGAGTTAGTTCCAAAATAGAGTACAGAATTACCTGAATTCAGAATACCCTTCTGTTGAAAATATGAAGTAATGTAATAGCAGTTTAACTACAAAAAGAGGAAAGTAATAGGGTAGTTAAACACAACTCATTAACTAACAATACAGATACTTGCTTGTGACAACTAAGTCTTAAATTCCAGTCAAAGAATATGTTATTAATCTACTATTAAAATTACTTCCATCAAGCTCATAAATCAGTTTGTATTAGGGAGAAAGAAGCATTACCACAGTTAGGTAATGTTCCATGTTAAAAGTATGAGGAATGCTCCAAAAGTAATGCCTCCTATTTTATTTTTTTGGCCCATTACGTCTGAGGTGGATATTGGTGGTATGGCAGTAGAGGTTGAACCTTCCCACCAATAGTTCATTTAATTTTGTTGCTATGTGAAAGATGGCAGCAGAAGGGCATGAAGGATATAGGTAATGTGTTTCAGCAGTGGCAGCAGTGACAGTAGGTTACCTCTACTGGTGCAGATTTTTAAGCAAGCAGGATGTAGGCTCTTGTTCATCGCTGGTTAAAATGTATAGCTAATGGTGGTGACTGTTGAAAAATAATGTTGTAGCTAAGAATTTGCTCTATCAAATGGTACTACGAGTTATTAACAGTTATTAGAGTTAGTTATTTCAGAGATTAAATGTAAGATAGATAGATATTTTGTTTAAGGACTGTGTCATTAATTAACCTCTATCACTTTTCCTCGCCTATTGACAAAGAGTACTCTGACCAGAGAAAAATAAATATACACTCTAATTTTGGCTTGTTTTAACTTGGCTGTCTTGCTTTTACTTCCCTGGGCATGCAGTAATTTTGTTGCCAGAAACTTTGTTCAGATAAATATTGAAATCATTTTATAAATAAATAAAATAAATAAATATATAAATATAAAATATAAATATAAAAACTAAAATAAATAAAAAATATAAAAATATAAATATAAAAATATTTATTTTATGAATAAATAAAATCTAAATACATTACCAGATGTAAGGATGGCTTGCTTGGAACTAGGAGACTACCATATGTCTGAAAATCTCAGGAACTCTTTCACAATACTTTTTTTGTATATCTATCCCATTGATCAAAACACTGGATGCATACACTGCATGAAATACTAATATAGACAGGAACAGCCTTTCAAGGAAATAATATGGACAAATTTTAAAAAATTCTGAAAAAAATTTGAGAGGCATTAGCTATCAAAGAAATTTTCCCATTTTTAAATAAAAAATATTTAATTAAAAATATTAAAAATTGGATAATTTAACTGTACATGAGAAAACATCCATTTAGCTAGTTCTATCATCAGAGATAATAAATGAGTTTGTTATCACTTTATAGGTTAGTTCTTTAGTCTATTAATATCAGAGAAGTTGCTTCTTTGAACTGTAGACAGTTTTTTTTGTTGTTTGTTTCTTTCAAAACATCATCAGTTTCATCCTACCATATGTATTTCGATAATGAACTTTCCATTTCAACTAATTTTTCAACAGTCTAATGACTAGTGACTAAATTTTGTGGCTGGCATCTGTTAAAATAAAACTTCAGAGAAAAAGACATAAATCTATAGTTGGTCTTTATCTATTTCATGTTAGATTCTATTTATACATATTTCAATTGCAAGAATAAAATTTTATTTTATATCTCACTGTAGAATTTGTATATGTCTTACACTAGCCTTACATACAGTTCTTTTTAGTTTCACCTAAACTTTTCAGAATTAATGTCTAAATTTTTCTCTTCAGTCGTTGCATTTCTGTTGTTTTGAATAGTGACTTAATTTTGTAACAGTCTGCATGTTCTACAAATGCGATTGTGAAAATGAGGCCAGATTGATGGAAAATGTGAAGTCACACAATTTGTTCTATGAAAGCACAAGAAGAGTTATGTAGTGTCTTTGCACTACATTGGTAACAAAATACATGACATTGCAAAGATATTTCAAGGGTGAAAAACCTATCCAGA
>JAPSGF010000002.1:2491896-2514332 GCA_035772895.1 Perdix hodgsoniae | reverse complement strand
AGGTGAATAATTTCATTTAGAGAAATGATGTATATCTATAATACATATATATGTTATGAAAGATTTTTAAGAAGGATGTAATCAGAAGATACATGTAAGAAATGAAAGATACTGGTAAGTTCTTCAACATTCTTCAAGTTGCATGTAATGGTGATCATCTCAACAGCATTTCAATTATGTACTATTTATGTACAGTTACTGCAGTAGGGTAGGTAGTTTTTTTTATTACTGCAGCCTTCTCTGGTTATTTTATTATCATCTTTAAATCAGCTGAGTTTGGAAAAAACCTGTGTGCAGTAAATTTAATTTATTTATAAGTGGTGGAAAGACTCTACTTGATCTCCTTCAGGGCTATGTGTGAAGAACATTTCAAATTTAATTTTATATGTCAGACTTTTCAAATGAACAAAAAAAAAGTTGCAAGATATTTCAAAAACATTTTGAAATACTAATTTATTTTTTTCCTCTACATGCATGCATCTTTCCTCTAATGCAGTTCTGAAGTTTCCCATAACTTCATTATAAGAAAATTCACTTCTTGGTAATCCCACATGATTCCTTAAAAGCCTGTTTTACTTAGCATGCTCTTTTTCCTATGATTGCAAACTGAAATTATTTTGGATACTATATAAATTGACACGCACTAAAACACTGGAGAAGGGAAGCAAATCAGTAATAATTCTCATTATTCTCCTCCTCTTCCTGATGAAAACAACCAAAATGCTTAGAGTGTTCAAGGAAATAACTTCTTTAACAAGTAAAGCTCTGTAAGGATGAAGGTTATGTGGCTTTTTTTCCAGTTCTTATATTTGATTATGCTCACAATAACTATAATTTTCTGTTATTTAATTTAAAAACTATTTAGGAGAAGTTTTCCCACATCTTTGGTGAATTGTGTACCTTCTAGCATTTTTACTAGGATTTTTCAAAAAGATCAATCTGAGAAGATTTAACAATATTCGAAATATTACAGAAGCCAATTATGTATTTATATAGAATTTATTTTTATTAAAGATGCAATATCTCAAAGCAGTTATGAATATAGTAAAAGTATATGTAAGATCAGTGTATGAAATAATATTTCAGGAATATTTTGGCCAATATTATTAACAGCCTATGAACTTGGAGTTGAAGTTGCTGGAATATCACTGAGACTGTGCTCTTAATTCCAGAATTGGAATGTATCTATAATGGAATGTAAAGGTTTGTAAAATGAAATATCCAGATGCATTAATCTCATATATAATAAAATGAATCAAAACACACATGGATTTAAAGTTGGCTTGTCAAGTTTAGAATACATTCTGGAGAATACGTATACATAGATGCTAGAATGAATAGTTTTTGTTTGTTTGTTTGTTTGTTTGTTTGTTTTCTTCAAAAATCTAGTTGGGTGCTGTGATTTCAATCTTTACTATGTAAAGAAGACCTTGTAGCAGAAGAGAGCCTACATGAAAGCTGAGTATGGACTTTTTATAAGAGCACGTAGTGACAGGATGAGGGGAAATGGTTTTAAGATGGAAGAGGTTAGATTTACACTAGATATTAGGATATCAAATTCTTTATTGTGAGGGTGGTGAGACACTGGAACAGACTGCCCAGCAAAGTTGTGAATGCCACCTCCTTGGAAACATTCAAAGCCAGGCTGATAGGCCTTTGAGCAACCTGTTCTATAAGGAGATGTCCCTGCCTATAGCGGTGAGGTTGAAACTAGATGATCTTTAAGGTCCCTTCCAATCCAAACCATTCTATGATTCTGTGATTCTATGGAGCAAAGCCATTAATATTTGACAATTTACTGCTATCAATCCTGAAGTGTACACAATTATGTGCATCAATATAGATATAGATGTTTATTTATATATGTTGTAAATAGATTACATACATATTTATAATGCACACATATAATAAAAATGCTCTTTTGGCAGTGTTACTTATAATAAAAATAACTTGAGGAATTAAATATGTTTCAGAACTTCTGAAAGTAACGTTTTACTTGAGAATGAACTAAAATGGGCATATCATAGAGAGAAAAGTAGTAAGAATGAATACTGAAATTAGATACCAATATATGTATTTTCAGTGTGATAGTAAGTAATTTAATTGTAGACAAACAATAGTTCTATGAAAGAATAGATGAAATTCTTATATGCCCCGCTTCAGTGTCTGAATCTGTAAACATATGGCTACTTGGCTATTTTTTTGAGGGGTGTTTTCTTTCAGTGTTCATTTTGTTTGTTTTTCTCTGACTTTTTTTTCTTTTAATGTATATTTGCTTTGTATTTTCATTTTTGAAGTCTCTCTTCTTTGGTAGCTTTCTGACATTTCACTCTATCTTCAAGTTATAACCTGTTTCTCACCAATTTATAACCTGCCATGAGTGGATCTTTGCCCTCCATTTGTCTTCAAGATTGGTTTTTCTTAAACACTGACATAGGACTAAAAACTATAACTTCTATAGAAAATGGTTTGAATGTGAGAGAGGCCAATCTTCACCTACAGAATTTATTGTTAGCTTAATTAATGTTTTAACAGACTAGTAATTCAAATCCCACAACTAATCAGAAAAGCTTTATTCATATTTTTTAAAATACTATACTAAAGTTTTTCCAAATATTGCAGGATAGATAGACAATGGAGCCAGACTTAAAAATGCCCAGCAAAATGATGAAGGAACAAGCCAACATTTCTGACACAGGAGAAACTGAATAGATGCTAGGGAAAAATTCACAACAGGAATACTCAAACACAGGCTGCTCAGAGATTCCTGAAGGTCATGGGCAATATGATCTATGTCATTCCCAATTTGAGTGGTGGACTGGACAAGATGACCTTCAGCAGTCTTTTACAAATAAATTACTCTCCACAGTATACCGTGTTCATTACCATAGGACAAAAATGCAGAACAACACATTTCAGTTGTAAAATCTCTTTCATACATCTATACTTATATGTTGACACATCAAATAACCTAAAGAATTGTTAATAAGATACAAGACATTTTATTTTCAGAGAATTTTGTGATTAATAAAAATCTTTCAATTTATAGATCTTACTCCTTTATTTCACAATCTCAATTTGAAGATATAATCTTTTATTTCTTCCAAGTGGATGTTTTCAGAAATAATTTCACTGAGCCTAAATCTAACTTTTTAAAATGGTCTCTACTTAAATATTCATAGTTTACAATCAATGTTTAAATAATTACATATTATATCAATAATGGTCTGATAAATTTACAGTGCAAGATTATCAGGTGTGAAAGTCTTAGAAGTTTGTATTTCTTTTAGTTATTTGAGATCACTTATGTGGGCGGTACTCGGGCTATGGTGGGTGGGAGATACAGGGGGTGGTTCTGGGTAGTGCTTAGTTACTCCTATGGATGCAGCGTTGTGGTTGCGGGAGCACTCCTACAGAGTGCTTGTCCCTTGGGAATTTAGATAAGGCAGCAGAGGAGTTGTGGGAAGAAGTGAAAGCAGGAACAAAGGGTGAAGCGGATAATGCTGCCACCTTAGCGAGCTTGGAGTGGGTACTGAAGGTGGCCGAAAAGGAAGCGGCCTGGGAATTGCTGTTAGGTTGGCTTGAGGAGAAAGGTGAAGAGTCAGGGAAGGAGCCTGCAATGGGGGGTGAGGAGGATGCTGCGGAGGCTGAGCAGGGAAGCAGGGCAGAGTCAGAGGCTAGGGAACAAAGAGAGGAGTTGGGGACAAATACATCTGGAAGGAGTGGTGAGGCTCGGGAAATTATGCTGAAAGCAGAGGATGCTGTGCCTTGGGTGGTGCCTGTCTGGCCTCCTGCAGCGTCTAATTGGGGCATCACCAGGGCTACACCAGCGTTCTTGTATGACTCAGGGACAGTACCTATGCCTACCACTGTCTCAGTGGCGGTGCCTACGGCCCCTCCCCTGTATGCTGGGGGGGGGTGACATGGGGGCGGAGGCAGCTGGCCTGCAATTGGAGCAAAATGGGGAGAGGCAGGAGTAACCAGGGCTGGTGATTGGAGGAGGAGGGGCCAGGCAGGTGGAGCAGGAACTGAGCATAGAAGAGGTGGTGGGCACAGACAGCAGAGCAGTGGCTGTTTCAGAAGATGCAGAAAACGGTAAAGGAAAAGAGTGCGGCTGCTTGGTGGGCCAAGTGGGCAGCAAAGAAGGCGGTGTCGACCACCAAGGGTGCCACCTGAAATGACACCCTGCAGGAAACTGGAAGGGAGTGTCTTATCAGATGCTGCACATGGCGCCCACTGTGTGCGCAAATCAATCCGAGGCTGAGCAAGCCCAGTCTGGCAGCACCACCTGACTGAACTACGGAGAGATTGTTTCGTATGCGCCCACACCATTCTGCAGGACAGAAAGTGAGCAGTTGGGAACAATGGGGAGTTCACTAACAAAGGAGCAGTTAGTAAAGCTTGCAGCATTACAGTTAGTTTTAACGTTTCAGAATCAGCCTGTATCTACTCAGCATTAGTTACTTTTCTCAAACAGATAAGCAAAAATGTCTTCGCTTCAATGTCTGGATTCTTTTCTGATGGAGAGCTCTGGGACAAAATTGGCACAAAACTCCTGGAGGCTTCTATTACTAAAGGCAGAACAACTGCTAAACTTTTACCTGTTTGTCATCAAGTAATGGAAGGACTTAAACAAATTTGACAAGGAAGAATTTCTTCCAACTATTCCCCATCGCCCTCCCTCCCACCCCCTCCACTGTTCCTCTGTGCAGAAAGCAGCCCTGGTCTGGATTCGATCCATGGCTCCGACCCCACCCCTGACCGCGGAGAAGAGAAATTGCAACCACCCCCCGTTGCTGCTACTCTTGGCTCTGCCACCGTCACTCGTTGCACAGCTCCCACCTTTGGGTCTGCCCATGATGCTCATTGTGCTCTTGCCCTCCATTCCGCCCCCGGCGCTCGCTGCACCACTGCCTTTCTCTGCCCTACCTACATTGCCTGCTGCTGCATCTCTGCAGCCTGTGTGAAACTTGGTTAAAGACAATTACAGACCTGCATATACTTCTAAGGCCACATGAACTTTCCTCCAAGAATGGGAGGTTAGACATATTACAGGCATTCCTCATTCCCCCCCTGGACAAGCTATCATTGAGCCTACTCATGTAACCTTGAAATCTATTCTTGATAAACAAAAAGGGGGAATATGGGAGACACACCACAAGAAAGATTGTGGACTGAACCTACCTGGGTTCCAGCACAATACATTCCGCCTCAACTCAAGGCAGAAAATAACATCCAGTCTTTATAATGACTGGGATTGTGTGCTTCTTATTTACTGGTATTGCTTTGTAACTTGTATTGCAAATAGCAACAGTAGTAGTGGTATGATATAGTGGGTGATTTTCCTGTGTTATCAATATAGTCTCAAGAATTAGAGTTATTAGGCGTTATCTAGGTTGTTTCTTTTATTATAGTAGTAGATTGAATGTGAACTAAACAGGATTTAATGTTACCAGTGCTGGAATCTACAGGAATAGCTCTTTTAATGTATTAGTAATGCTCGGTTATGATGCCATCAGCCTATCGATTAGCCTTTTCTTGATCTGCAAAGACAAAACCTGGAAAGGAATCCCAGGCAAAGGGATAACCCCATATTATAGAATGATTAACTCTCTTTCGTCCCTCTAATCAGGATTTTTAAAATATGACCATGCAGCACCTGAGACAAAGGTGCACGCTAAGAGAACTAACCTCTATAGTTTATTATGTTCTGCAAGCAGGTTTTCCACTTAGGCTCTGTATCACACACTGGCCATACGGATGCAGTGTACAAGTGGAAAATACCCTTTGGACCCTGAGAAGAATAAAAACAAGAGAGAATCTGTGATGGGTGAGAGAGGAAAAGTGCACCTTGAAGCAGGGGATGCCCTGCTGGCACCACCTATTGCATTCACCACCACCATGTTCTTTCTCTTTCCTTTTTCTGCAGGTTGTTGTTTCTTGAGGGTCAGTAAGTAATAATGCCCCTAGTGATACTTTGGCACATTTGCCCACCAATGTGGGAATACAAGAAAAAAACTATTCAGAGCAGAAGCTGTGGAACAAGATAAACAGTATGAGAACCAAGGACTAATCTTTTTCAATGGATCCAGCATATCTGCACCTCCAACGCACTATTCTTGTCCCAGTGGCAAAGAGAAATAATAGTAGAAAGTGGGGGACACTGTAGCATGGCATAGAGAGGGGGAAGATATGGGCAGTACTCGGTGTGGGAGATACTCAGGCTACGATGGAAGGGAGATACAGGGGGTGTTTCTGGGTGATGCTTGTAATAGGTACCCAGGGGCGGTTGCATGTCACGGTGTATAAGCAGCTGTTGCACAGCAGTAAATTGGCACTTGAGCTGCACCCTATGTTGTGCATCTCTCATGTCCCTGCACTGGGTGGAGTGCAGATGGTGAGATGCTGATATGGTGTTGCTAACTGGCCAGGGTTGCGAGGAGGTTGGCAACAACTTATACAGGAAATATAGAATAATTGGATCATCAAGGTTAGAAAAGATCCTCAAAATCCTCAGCTCCAACCACCAACCAGACATTCTTAGTCCCATCAATAAACCACAGCCTTCAGTGCCACATTCACACATTTCTTAAATACTTTCAGGGATGACAATTCCACACTTAACAAGCCAGATCATTCCAAGTTTAACAACCCTATCTGTGAAGAATTTTTTCTTGCTGTACAGTCCTCCTCTGGTGCAACTTGAGACCATTTTCTTACATTCTATCACTTGTCACCTGAGAAAAGAGAGCTGCAGCCTCCTCGCTGTTACCCTATATCAGGTAGATTCATAGAGCAATGAGTTCTCTCCTGTCTCCTTTTCTCCAGAATAAACAATCCTGACTCCTTCAGCTGCTTCTTGTAACACTTTCCTTCTATATTTTCTGTAATACTATAGCGATCATATTGACAAACAGTTCCATGTCACAAAATGGAGTAAAAGGAGTAACTAACTTCACAGTAAGATATCATCTATGTACTTAGAAAAAAAGTTTTATGCTTCCATGTTGAATATAAGTCAAGAGATAATTGAGAGAGGTGTAAGAAGAAACTAAGAAGCTTATTTAACAAAATAAATTGATTTGAAATCTAATTTGTAAGATGTCCATAAAATGACTGCAATTCACTTTCAGATGCTTTTGTTATTGTTGTTAGAGACTGATAACTTTTTGCATTTATAAAAAGTTATCATTCTTTTCTAATGATCTAGAAAACCTAATAATATAAAAGAATTTAAATCTGTGAATTCAAACATCCCTTAGAAGTAAGGCTGATGACCTTTTCTAACCTGTGCTATTTCTGTAAACAGCGTGCAGTAATCCCAGACATCTGGCACCCCAACAGGTGTGTACAAATCCCATCTGCAGACACAAATGCTTCTCTGCTTGCAAATGGCAATGCACAGCTAACTGTGCTATAAACCCATAGGTGGGTATTGCCATCTATGTTAAGAAATGAATTAATCTGCCCCATTTCCTCTCTACCTGTAATCTACCCTGTAATCTTATTTACTTTTATAGGCTAAGTGTTATATTTTCTTCTTGAGTCTTGCAAAGCTCTGTCAATACCTGCAAATATTTCATGCTGAAAACAGAGCTTTGTAGACAAAAAAAAAAAAAGCAAATAAATATATAGATAGACTCACTGCTCTTGACTGTTAAATAAGAGTTTCTGCTAAGTAGCTTTTTCCAAAAGTAATGATTTCTATTTATTTTTATGAAACAACAACAAAGAGCACAATAACACACGTTGATTGAAAAAAATTCTCAGCTACAAAACACTATTTTTCAACAGTTACCACTATTAGCTATGCATTTGCTCCAATGATGAACAAGAGTCTGCATGCATAAAAGTCTGCATCAGTAGACATGCAATAGAATATTGGTGTGAAGATTCAGCATTTACTGCCATACCATCAACATCCACTTCTGACACTGTGGACCTAGATAATAAAATAGGAGACTTTACTTTCAGAGCAGCCCTTATACATTGTATATGATGACTACATCAATATAAACGTTCATAAAGGGATCTTATGAAGAAATGTATGTTTATTCAATACCTATTCATGTAAGATAAAAATATTATAGAAGCATCATTTTAAGTTTGATTTGCTCTTTGAATTAGGAAATTGTTCTTTTATAATAAGCACATAATTAAATGAAATTTACAGAGCATTAGCAAAACTAGAAAATGCTTCTGCCTTCAAAAAAGTACCTTTTAAACTACCTGTATTTCATAATCTGTATATCTCTCACATCTTACTATTAAAAGTTATCTAATTATCTTAAAGATTTTATTATTAAAAATATTAAAATTTGGAAACACTTTATGCTGCCCTGAAAATACAATTTCTCTCCAAATTTAGAACTCTTTTTTTAATTACAAGTAGCTAAGTTGTGTGAAGTAAAACAACAAATTGACAATCTGTCAATAAAGCTTTTTCACTGAATGCAAATAACTGAAAATAGATTACAGGAAAAAAAGAAAATAAACACAAAATAATCAATTAGCACAGATCTCCTGTTATTTTCTCTGTTCTTTGCCTTTACTTTGAACTTCATTTTCATTGAAGTTTTTTTCAGGTGAATAACTGTATATAATTTTTGCCCAAGCCCTACTGGAGAGGTGACTTATCTCAGGATTGAATACATAATTCAGCAATCCTATTATCATATTTGAACATAATCACATCACATTTAATGATCCAAAACCTGAGTGTCATGACATTATCTAAGCAGTTTTAAAATCAGTTAAATATCTTTAAAATATCAGTTTATCTATTGTCGCCATACCATGATGACAGAAGTTTATATGAAAGTATCTGAAAAGAAAATGAACGGTTATATTCTGTTGTGAGAATAGTAGTGATAAATGAAACAAGATCTGACAGTTTAAATTTAATCAGTGTGTCACAGTTTTGTTTTAATAGAGGAAAATTATTCTGTGTTGAGTGTTTAATTTACTATCAGCACTAACAGGAATAATGAAAGTAGAATTCCATCAATAGTTCTGTACAGAGAGTTTGGTAATTAGGACTGCAAATAACAATTGAAATTGGATTTGAGTAGTTGTAAACCTTGTTAATATAGAAGAGTACAAATTTACAAAACACTGTAGCCTCAAAATAAAGGATTCAGTACTGAATATATTGAATACCACATTTTCTTTATTATTCTGTATTTTTTCTGCTATCAGTGACTGTTGTTTTTCATGCCTGTAGTACGTTAAATATAAAGTGTATATGCTTCATTTTCAAGGGAAGAAGCTTGCTATTGATAGACACAGCTTTTTTTTTTTTTTTCCACAATTTATTTATTGGTAGATATGATTACTACCATCATTATTTTCTTTCAGGTTTTCCTCTAAAAATTTCACATTTTGATGTTATGTTTCAATTTCTATGTGAAATGATTCCATCAAAATATCTAATCATTCAATACATTATTACGAACATATTTTTTTCTTATGAAACTGGCTATGTGCTTCATTTGTTTTATTTGTATTAAAGCAGTACAGTTTACCTTATTTGAGGTAATCAATAGGAATAAAGTTTATTTTGTTGGTATCAACAGTATCCTATTTTATCTGACTGCTAGGGAAGAATGCCATAAATCTTAGACAACATGTAGTTAGTAGTCAAGCACAAAATGAAGTTGCTTCAGAAGTATATTTTGTCATCATTAAGGCCAATCCTACTGTAACTCAGTGAAGTCAGGATTTTTTCCCCTTACAATGAATGATGAGCTATATCTGGCTGATAACAAAACTGTGAGGATCAAGAAAGGAGTAAAAAAAATAAAGCATTCAGTATATCCATTTCTGAAAGAAAAGAAAAGAATAATGTAGTAATTCTGCAAAAATTGTTTTTGATGGTGTCAAGCTAATGGCAATCCATCTAGGGAGTGAGATTTTTCGAAGACTGTTAAATGCATCGTGATATTTCTGAACTAAGTCAATGTGTAAATTTTCTGTAATACTTTTGTGAAGATGTTAGGCTATGTCATCTCTAACAGTAAGTGTAGTATTGCCTGGAGTGAATGCCTTTGAAAGTAGTTTGCCAAGGGGCCTTACTTACTAGTTCCCTGAGCAGCCTAGAATCTGCTCTTCGTGTATTCAGGGTTGAGGTTTTGGTGGCACTTTTTCTCGTAGAACTGAAGATGTTAAATTCAATTAGTTTGTAGTCACTGTGAGCAAGACGTATGTATTTAATGGAGTTCTATGGCAGGTTTGCATCTGGGAGGGAATATTTCAATGCTAAATATCACATAAACTCAATCTGTTTCTCTATCATATCATATGAACTGAACTCTGATTTGTGTCTCTCTTCATTCTATACATAATAATTTATAACATCTATAAAAAGTGGTTTGGGGACAATTGCAGAAGGAGTCTGAAGATATAGTCCAGTCATCTGTGTGTTTAATCAAGATGAGGAAGACTAAGATTCACATCTTTTTGTCAACAAATATTTTCTTATAGAAAGAGGACTAAGAAGCTTCAAAATCTGATATAAAAATCAGAGAATTCATGAAGAGAAAATCAAACTTCATCTGTATTCAGATTAAGTGAAATGAATGTTTATGCAAGTTACTTCTTTCCTCAGTACTAGCTGAACACTGACTTTTCGTCTGTCATGGTACAAATACATCCTCTTCCAGCACCTTTCATAACTCTTTCCTAAGGTGTAGGTGTCTGTCACTCAGACTTCAGTCAGACATACAGAAGTTCTTCACCATAAATGATCTTCCATGGTTTTGAAAGCCATTTCTAGATTGTAGAGATTCAGCTTCTTAGCAATGCTTTTTGGAAAAAAAAAAAAAAAAAAGAAGAAAAAAAAAGCAAGGTGGGCCAGATGTACCAAGGAAGAGATATAGTGAGACAGTTTCATTTCCTTCTCTGTGATATTCTGTGAGCTTGCTGCTTTAATTATTTATTTATGTGAGACAAGAGCATTGCCCCAGTGATAGTCTTGAGTCACTAGCTGACAGTACTGTCAGTGACATTTAACTGTTGGGTGTAAGTGTCTAATAAGACAAATAGATGTTGACATCTTACCTATTTTTCAGACACAATTCTCTTACTGTCTCACTAGCTCTTTCTCAGTTACTCATCGCATCTTGGTTATCTTTCTGTCTTTTGTCAGCTGTCTGCTTTTATGATTTTATTGCAATATTATGAAGTTATTGAAAACTTTTTTTAAATGCACTTTTTTACAGTAAATAAATTATTTAATAATTGAATTTATAATTTAATTTTCATGAAATTTTATGCTTAACTTCATCATTCAGAGTAGTAGTAGTACTAGTAAAGCAGAATCGCATATTACTTCATTTCATCTTCAATGATAGTGAGTTCTATAGTCAACTATTGAACATGCAGAATATTTTGCCAATCTATCCTTTTTCAGAATTAGTTTCTGCCAACTCTTTTATACCAGCTTTCCCATAGAGTGCAGTCACTTATTGAATTACTGTGAAGGAAATGATCTATAAGACCTTTTAACAGACATTTCCCTAGATAAAAATCACTGAATTGTGACAGTGATGAATACAGGACTAAATGTATGACATGCTGTCAGTGGCTTAGTGATATTTATATAAATTTGGATTTTTGTGGAATACTCTTAGTCAACATGGGAAATAGTATTCTATAGTCATTTCTTAGAGTAGAAAAATATATACACAGAATAAATCAATAATTCTTTTAAAGAAAACAAGACCTGAATGGAAGCAGAAGCAGCAAGAAACTTTGCATTACACTGGGAGTGATAGTGACAGTGGTGCCTTTGATAGGAAATGGAATTTGTATTCCTGCTAATCCCTTGTAGTTTTTCTTCTCAGCTGGGTTAAATGTAAACTAGTTTCATTTCTTTTATGCTTCTCTATATGTATTTTGACCTTATTGTGAGGATACTAATGCTTCACATAACTACAGTCTTTGCCATGTTGATAGAGGAAGAATAATTTGGAAGTTCAGAAGCTTTCTGTAAGTCTTCCTGCTTTGCTGAGTGTTCCATAAGCCAGTGTTTCAGTATTCTGTGTGTGGAACCCAAGGAAAAATAATGTACCATTGCCTATCATTTACTTCAGGGAGTCTGTCAAAGGAGAAAAAAGCATTTAAACATAGCATAGATGTAGACATCATATTGTTAGACAGCTACATTTCTGAAGTTGAATAAAACCCTAAAATCATAAGCTTAATTTGATAGATTTGAGCAGATAGAGTAGATTAAAGTCCTGTTGTATTAATTGACTATTTTTTTTTTTTTTAAAGGAGAGCACAACCCTGACTGATGTCACTCAGACAGACTATTCTATTCAAAAGTGTCAACCCATTCCAACTAAGCATGCATAAATTATTAACTGCTAAGGCAGTATTTTCTCTGTTGGGAAACAGACTACGGACATCAATGTTCATTCTGATATACTAAGAATATATCTTTAAAGGAAAAAAAACATATATGAATGAAGATAAAAGGGAGGTGAAGGAATGATTGCTCCTAAATGTTTTCATTTCTATAGTCCTATATTTCCAGGTATATTCACCAGACCCACATCATTATACTTCAGTTCAGATCAGAGAACTGGATTAAAGATTTTAATTTAAAATAAATTATTTCTTGTTTAGAATTCTTTCTGGCAAAGTGTTGATGGGTTTTAGAAATGCATTTGATATTTTGATAATTCTGTGGAATAGGACTTAAAATCAACTATGACATAATAAGCTAAATGCAATATATTCATTCTACTCTTTCAAAAATCAGAATTATTTTGGCAAGCTACACTAAGTTGTATAGGAAGACAAGCTCAGCAAACTCTTTCTCTTTGAAAGACAATATTCAAAAATAAAGTTCCTGTGTTTTCTTTAAAGCTATGTAATTCATACTCTCTTATTTTAACTATCTTTCTGTTAAAAAAGCAGGAGTTGATTAAGCCTTAATGTTCCCATATATGTATTTATTTATTCATTTTTCAAAGAATACGTGATTTCTTTTAAATGCACTCACAATGTTAGCATTCCTCTTTGTAAAATATAAGCCAGCTGGTCTTTAAAATGTGTTAAAATCTAATTGAGATAGACTTTATTCAATTACTTTGTGAATCAAATTTTGAATCATATTTCTTTAGGACTAAAAAGCTAAATTATAATAATAAATAATAATAAATTTTTTGTTTGAGGCATAAAAATTGAAGAATTTAACTCTCAACAGATCTGATAGTTTTGGGGTTTGTGTATAACCACAAGAATGTTAATTATTTTTGCTTGAATTCTCAGATTTTTAAAACATAACTGTATATTATGGACACATTTAAGAAAGACAAACTCTATAATCCTTCTCTATCTACATGTTTCTTATGTTAGGAATTCTTACTTTACATCACACTCTCAGACTCACCTTTGTACTGGGAAAGATCATGGAGCAGATTCTCCTGGAAGCTATGCTAAGGAACATGGAAGACAGGTGATACAGAAGAAATAACATAGCTTCACCAAGGCCAAGTCCTGTGAGACCAATCTAGTGGCCTTTTATGATGGTGTCACTACATCAGTGGACAAAGGAAGTGATGTCATCTATCTTGACTTCAGTAAGGCCTTTGACATGGTAATCCACAACATCGTTTCCTTTAAATTGGAAAGATATTGATTTGATGGGTGAAGAGTTTGATGGAAGAACTGACTGCAGGATTGAGTCCAGAGAGTGGTGGTCAATGGCTCAATGTCTGGATGGAGATTTGTGATGAGTGGCGTCCCCCAAGGTTTGGTGCTCAGGAAAATACTCTTTAACAACTTCATCAGTGGCATCAACAGTGGGTCAAGTGCACCCACAGCAAGGTTGCGAAGATGTGGGGTGCAGTTGACACATCAGAGGGACCTAGACAGAGTTAAGTGGTGGGCCCAGATAAACCTCATGTCTTGCACCTGGTTCAAGACAACCCCCATTATCAATACTAGCTGGGGAGTGGGAGGATCAAGAGCAGCCCTGCTGAAAAAGACCTGGGTGTAATAGTGGATGGTAAGCTGAACACGAGCAAGCAATGGCCCTTCCAACTCAGAAAGATAATTGCATCTTGGGCTGCATCAAAAGAAGGCCAGTAAGTCAAGGGAAGCAATCCTGCTCATTTACTCTCCACTGGTGAGGCCTCACCTGGAGTATTGTGTTCAGATGTGGAGTCGTTAGTACAGGAGAGACATGGACCTGTTGGAGTGTGTTCATAGGAGGGCCACAAAAATTATGTGAGAGCTCTTCAGCCAGGTGATATGATAATGGTCTTTTAATGTCTAAAAAGAAGCTATGGGAAAGAAGGGGACAGACTCTTTAATAGGGTCTGTGGTGATAGAAAAAGAGGTAATGGCTTCAAGCTCAAGGAAGGTAGAATTGGGTTGGATATAAGGAAAAAGTCTTTTAAGTGAGGATGGTGAGGCACTGGAACATGTTACCTAGATGGTGGATGACCCATCCTGGGAGATTTTCATGGTGAATTTAGATAGTGCTCTGGGCCACATATTCTAGCTGTGTATGACTCTGTTCATTTTAGGGGAGATGGACTAGGTAGCTCTGAGAAGTTCCTTCTAACTGTAAGGATTCTATGATTCTGTGACAGCACAATAAGAAATTTTTGTTGCTGGATTTGTTGCATACACCAAAGCAAATATAACTCAAAGTATATAACAAAATATATTTTGTCAGGAGATCTGAGTATGTTTATGTAAATGCCATATAATTTTAAGTAAGTTGTTATCTACTTCTATTTTATGTAACATTTTTCATTTCAACAAGATATCAAAATACTTTTCAATGTCATGCAGTAACTGCAGAAAGGTAGTCATCTCAGGTATGCTGTGAAGCAAACCAAAATTTCAGTGGAAATACACCAAGCTTCGCAATGGTAAAACCAAGGCATAGTCCTAAGTACATAATTATTTGCATGCTATTTCTCAATCTGTAATGTGAATTACACTGTATAATGAATACTGACTCTAAGATCTTTTTTCAGAAATTTCTGGACTGCATATGAAGAAAGCCATTTTGCTTTCAAAGAGAAAAACTAAAGAAAATATATTCATCCTCATGTAGAATGAAGAACTTTTGAATCTGTGAATAAAAGGGATATACTATCTCCTTGTTGTAAACTATAATAGTATGCTCTAATACCAGGCATTGTGCACATATACTGATTCATTATAATATACAATATTCTAGACCGTAATATTATATGATGAAGAGCTCTACTACAGTAAACAGTTTTAATGTACTTTTATTACTATTTCCACTTACTTCCATATCCACTTACTTCCATATCCTCCTCTGTTCAGTCGCTGTTTACTCTATGGGTGTTATGAATCCGTGCCTCAGCTTGCATACAGAGTTCTACTTGCTTTTCTATCCTTTAAATAAGAAATTAGAGCTATTTTTAATGATTGATGCTTCATATTAGATTAGAGTGATTCTGTCTTGATTCTGTTTATTCATAGTCAAGAACATTTTGAAAATACTGAATCATAAAAGCAACTGCAGAATACAAGTTATAACAGTATACTGGAGATAAATAACTGAGAGCCATTATTGACTTTCAGAGCTTGCTAGTGAAGATGGAAAGTTAAAAAAAAAAGAAGCTACAAAACAGCAATATGTGTATTCTGTCAGATCACAGGTTGAGTTTACAGAATACCAGTAACAGTAAGTAACAATGGGAAACACCTTCTGCTTTCTGTCCATTTATTTATTCCACATAATTCAGTTTCTTTTTTTTTTTTGAAAAGGAACTATAGATTGTCTGAGAAAAAAGCTGGGCATGTCTCTGCACAGTATGTGATCTGGAAATGATATATTTTTGTCACATGACAAGTAAATTCATATGCATTGCAATAAGCAATTTTCTTTATTTAGAGTGTTCAGTGTTTGTATTTATACACAAACATTTACATAGAAAAATAATTGTTTACTAACTCCCTTCATGACAGAAAATAGACAATGCTTTCAGAACTGTATATTTTTGACATAGACACCATATGCTGTCTAACACAGTATGTGTTATCATATCTTTAAAAAAAATCTTGGAAAGTTTCTAAACTATTTATGATATTGTTTTATTATGGTATTCTGTTTTAATGAACAGAATGATACACTGTCAGAATTTGCTTTAAGATTGTAACTTTAAACTCTTGGCATCACTTAAGAGATTTTTTCTTTGTCCATAATGAGAGCTGTTGTTTACCATCTAACACAAATACAAGAATGCTGATATTATCTTCTTTAGATTAAACAGTGAAAAGGTGCAACTTAAGTGCTTTTGTTTATTTGTTTACTTTTTTTTGGAGGGGGAGGAGAAGGGGAGAGGAGCAAAAATAGTGGCAATGGGCTGCAACAGTTTTGGCTGCTCTGTAGAGGCAGAAGGGAAACCATTCTTTTTCCAATAGCTGACATCTATTCTAAAGGAAGAAAGCCAGTGTCCACTTGGAACAGTTTGGGATTTGGCTTATTCACAAATCTCAGTATGATGTCTGGGCTTTGCCTCCCTTGGATGTGTCAGTCAGTTGAAGGTTTTTTGTTGTTGTTGTTTTGTCTTTTTTTGTTGTTGTTTTGTTTGTTTGTTTGTAGTAACAGATAATTCTTAATGAATTACTTATTGTAATCCAGTTTCAGTAGATGGGGAATAATATTTGCCAAAAATATATCCACTTCTGGGAATAGTTCTCTAGGATGCTCTTCACCTGGACACAGACCAATGTGATGTTCATGAAGAAACAGTGTTCACTGCTTTTTTTTTTTTTTTTTTTTTTTTTTTTTTTGTCTTTGTTTTAATGTAGTGGGATATTCGCAGTTTGGAGTTTTACCTATAAAAAAAAATTGTGTGCTTTTGCCCCTTTCAGTGTTCAAAAATATTTATAATGCTTTAAGTATTGGTGTCAAACTGGATCAAAATATAAACATATTTACCCCACACACTGTTGAATTTAAGATACTCCCTGACATCTGCAAGAGCTGTTCAAGAAAACTTCGCGAGAACTGTTCAAGAAAACTTATTAATTCTAACTGGATGTGCTTATGAACTCTACAGCAGTTTTAGTGACATTTGAGCCTCACAAGGAAATGGACATTCAGGATATTAAAAGCAGAGAATGAAAGAAATGTCACATATGAAAGTTTTGGAAAGAAGAAACATTAAGAGATTCCATTAAAGAGAAGGAGGTTCCAACAGAGACATAAAACCACATTTTCAAATAAAAATTAGAAAATGGGCTGCCAGCTTTGCCAGCTGATCATTTGCACCTGGCTGAAAACATGTTGCTGCAGATGGTAGTTAATGCAACATTTGGCCATGTTATACATGGGCTGCAATAAAATATATTTCTTCATGACATCAAGTTAATAGCTTCACTGCATTTGAGATAAGGCCCATAATGCTAAAGACATTCATTTGCATAAAAGAACTATTTCTGTACATTCTTCTCCTAACTGGAGTTCACAAAGAATTAATCAGTCATTAAAATGCAAACATTCAACTAAGGCTATAAAGGCTACTTCACATATCAGGAAAACCATTGTTTTCTGTGCAATCAATTTATTACACTGTGTCATGGTTTTACGTTTTTTGGTTTTCAGTATTCCACATCAACACATCATGTAGTGTACTGGAACTAAAGCGTTAATGCTCCAATTCCATGTACCTATCCCTGTACATGACGGAAGTCATGGGATCTGACCCTTCCAGGTGGGGCAGTCTCTTACTGCCTGGCAGTGGGTGCTGGAGGTGCTTTCCTAGCCATTCCAAGCTTTTCAGGTTTGACTCGATCTCGGGAACTCTCTCTCTCCTATCTTATTTATTAGTCTCAATTTCAATTAGATCTTATTATATTGTGTTATTTTGCATTTCAATATTATAGTTAGTAAAATAAGTTTTCCTCCATAGATTGTTGTCGCTGTTTTTTTTTTTTCCCCCTCCTTCCTTCCCATTTTGTGGGGCCGGGATGGGAGTGGAGGGACAGGGGCCTACTGCCCCCTGTCCCAGGCATAGATTGATCTAGTTAACGCCGTGACACACTATTTGTAAAATAGGTTAAAAAATAGCATAGCTTTATGCTTTGATTTTATTTTTTTCCTGATTGTATAGAATCTGGTTGGGACGGAGATAATTTTCTTCACAGCAGCCCATATTGTGCTATGTTTTAGATTTGTGATCAAAATAGTATTGATAACTTGCCAATGTTTTATTGCATTTGTTGAACACTACTTGCAGTGTCAAGGTTGTCTGTTTTTCATTCCAAGAAAATTGGCTGGGGCTAGATAGGATGTTGGGAGTTAACAAAACTGAGACACGTGACTTAAACTGACCAAATGCATATTCTATATCATGTGATGCCATGTTCAGTAATAAAATTTTGGGTGAAGAATGAAAACAGAGAAGGTTGCTCTTCCATGGTAGTCATTATTTGGACACTAACTGGCTATCAATCTGCTGTTGGCAGGTGGCAACTACCTTTGCAGATCTTGTTTTTCTACTTTTTTGTGTGTGTGTGTGTTTTTCTTTTTCTTCCACTTACTAAAATGTCTGTAACCTGACCTATGGCTCTTTCTTGATTTTGCTTCATTGATTATCTCCTCCCATTCTGCTGGTGAAAGGGTTTCAGTCAATGGTTAGTGGATACTTCTTAATTGTCAACCCACAACATGAATCAGTTATTCACATTTTATATTTTTTGTACACGGATTTTAACTTATTTTTTTAATATTTCAATTTTATTTAATATTATTTTTTCTACAGTTTTTAGTAAGGTTAAGTATGCAAAGGTGAAGAGGTTTATAATTTCTTTTTGTTTGTTGCTATACAAACAAATGAAAAAATGTAAAATACGTGTTAGTTTATACTAGAAAGTGCAAAATGTTAACTTTATGTAATGAGAAATACAGAGCATAAATGCCTACTGGGCAGATACAGTGTGGCAAAGCTTGTATCAACAGTTTTATCCATTGCAGTGAGTCATAATGTGGTATGCTGTAATTAAAAGATACCATATCTCTTGTTTTTTCAACTTATTTTCTCATCTGTTGCTATTGTTATCTCAGCCAAAATTTTGAATGTGAAGAAGAAAATGCTATCGAAAGCAGAATTGAAAGTTACTACTTTGTATTTTGTTTTTAAACTCTGAGGCAGTGTATAAGAAAATGCTCTGTTGAATTGCACGTCTTAAAGTTAATTTTATGACTACACTAGAGCTCAACACAACATTTTCAGCAGCCCAGAATAAAACAATACAAGCTGAACAATTTTGTGAAGAATTCCACTCCTCATAATTAAATCAAAGAAAAATACAAATATACTTTTCTCTTGTTTTAATCTAGGTATTTTGCCTATTTGTTTTACTACTTGACTTCCTAAATCCTGATCCATAAATCACTAAATCTGTGACTTTTTAAGAAGAAATATTTGCAAGAAATCAATACTTATTGCTAACCACAAAAAATCATATTTATAAAAACTGTAAATTTTAAAGATGAGAAATAAATTTAGAAGTTGAGATGAGGATTAGCAAGACGGTTCCTAGAAGTTTTTCTCCTGTAATCTGCACTCAGATCACTTTAGAACAATTTCCTGTCAAGTAAACTTTATCTATGAAACTGATCAATTTCTTTGAGGGCTTAAATTCAGTATAAAAACTGCCTGTCATTTACCACATAGTGAAATGTCTGAGACTTATGTAATGTTACCTACATAAGGTAACATCTTTGTGATCCTACTGCAAGATGACTTATTCTTCTCTTCCTTATATAACTTCTTTCCCTGAAGTAAACCTAGTGGATGCATAATATACAATGTCAATCATTTGATATCTGTTTAATTTGTCAGACGTAAGATGAATCTTTATTAATGATATCTGTTGAATTTGTCAGACGTAAGATGAATCTTTATTACACATAGTATCCCATATCAACAGATAAGAACAACAGTAAATCAAGTCTCCATTTTGCAAATAAAATCAACAAAAAGTGCTCATTTTCTTGAGAATCTGGGGCTTGCTTATTCTAATTTGACAGTCAAGCTACTGTTAATTGATAAGTGGATGAAAAGTTTGAATATAGACATAAAAGCAATGGATTCTCAATCTATTTATAGATAATTTATTATTTTTTCCCATTGAAGAAAATGTGTTTTGATAAGAAAATAAAGCTAAATTCATGTTGTAACTTAAACTTATCAGGAGAATTTGAGTAAATTTTAAATAAAATTGTTTCAAGGTGGTAAAGATGAGTATGTAAATTTATAGTTAATACAATAAAATAAATATGCAGAAGCAGTGAAAATTTGATTTAAATATGCATTTTTACTCCATCTTATTTAATAAATCAAATCTTTCTGTAACTGGTGATATTATAGTGAGCCTGTTTTATAATTTATGAGAATCTTAGGACCTGGTCTTTCCTTGATGTGGAACAGCTGTGAACTCCCTGAAACTTCTGAGTGCAAAAAAGTAATTTCTTAATAAATTATACTGAATGCTTTCAAATAGACTGTGCCACTGGTAACAGCGCTCTAAGCCAATTCAGCCAATTTTCAAACCACTTTACTGTCCACTTACTCATACTCATGTCGGTTTGTGAATGAAGAAGTTATGGGAACATATTGCTGAATACTTTACTATATCAAGGTAAATAACATTAGCTAGTTTCCTCTACTAAGCTAGTCACCACAAAAAGCTAACAGGTTGGTTAAGAAGTTTTTCCCTTTTCTTCATAAATCCATGCTGACAACACCCACATACCTCATCTTTCACATATTTGGAAATACTTCCCAGGATGATTACCTCCAACACCTTCTTGTGAGATGAGATTGACTGGCTTACCGTTCTATGCATCTTTCTTTGTGCATAAAAAGAAGGAAGATGCAACTTACATTTATTCTCTTCCAGTCTTCTGGAAACTCTCCCAGTCATGATGATCTCACCAAGTTGACTGAGAGTAACTTTACAATGACACCTTCTGGCTTCCTCAGTGTCTATGCGTATCAGTGTCTTTGGGTGCATCAGGCCCCTTGGACTTACATACACCCAATTAGCCTAAGTATTCCCTGATTTGGTTCTCCACCAAGGATAGGGATTCTGTTGTTACTTTAAAAGTGAGAGTACTGTACTCAATGCCTAGCCATAAAATATCTTGGAAAATACAATCAAAATGAAGTTATGGAAGATGATTTGGACTGTTATATCCTTTTAATTCAGAACTGCAAAACATGAGGGATTAGTGGTCCTAGCTACTATGAATTTATTGACTGTTAAAGACTCTTTTCTTGCTTTGAACTTAGCACAGATGCAATATACAGGGTGAATATTTTTGGTAGCAGATGTTTGTAGTAAGTTTCCTACTGTGTTCCATACTATTTATAAATTATTAAAAAAAAAAAGAGATTGGTACCATACTTTCAGTCACTGTTTCCTGATACCTTGTCAGTATTTTGTACCATTTACATGTTATCTTGTGAAAGATACCTGCAATTTATCAATGAACATGAATTTTTATATCAGACATTTTTTTTCTAGCTTTGAAAACTGCAGAAAAGTTTATTGTTCTTGAAAGATCACAGTGACCTCTTTTTATTTTTTACTGCCTCTCAAGTACTAGGTAGAAAAAGTAAGTCCATTTCAAATGTAAAAAAAGCAAAAAGAAAACTGGACCATGAAAAAACAAAAGAGACAAAATACTTGTGGTTACTTACAAACAAAGGAGTTGAGCAAGGTTCAACTTGTTAAAAGCGCAAGGACCTTTCTAGGAGAGAACAAACTGAATATAGTTATATCAACAGACTGAGACTGAGAGCCAAGGCTAGAGGGAATGACAAATGGAAACATGGGAGAAAATGAGTAGCATCAAGATGGATTCTTGAGAAAGGACACAGATGTTGACAATATTGCATAACACCCTTCTGAAGCTGAAGTTACACACTGGGAACCATAGAGGTCATAGAAAACTAATACCCATAAAAAAAGGATTAGAACCTCAGATATATTTAATAAAAATTTTACTGAGATTATTACTATTAATGTGACTTTGTGTGGAAGTGTTTTTTTCTCTATAATATCTCTACTGATAACGATTATAGGATTAGGAAACTGTAATATGTAGTCAGTAATGATATTAATTATTAATTTATTAGTTATCTGCAAATATTCAAGCATTTTAATGATTTATTTTTATTTATTTATTTGTTTATTTATTTGATCTATGAGATTCGTTTTCCCTTGTCCATAAGAAAGATTTTGAGCACACCACATAGACTGAAAATATTGCTACAAAAATGTTGCACCAGTATGTGTACTTGCATGTGAAGGACACTTGAAAAATGGGCTCATAATTTTTAGCTCATTATCTCTTTATTGTTAGCTTGCTCTTATTTGTTTTGTTTTGTTTTGTTTTGTTTTGTTTTGTTTTGTTTTGTTTT
>JAPSGF010000002.1:2475385-2491886 GCA_035772895.1 Perdix hodgsoniae | reverse complement strand
TTGTTTTGTTTTGTTTTGTTTTGTTTTGTTTTGTTTTGTTTTGTTTTCCTGTGACTTGCATTGAAAAGTACACATCCATTCACAAATGGTCTCTTTAGGAGTTAAATGTTATTTTGTTTTTGTTTGTTTGTTTGTATTCCTGTGTGGAAAATGTTGATAAGATCATAATACTGAGGCTTTATATGCTTATGTAAATCACTTATCTTTTCTACCACTCACTTTTATAGTACTGATGTATTCCAGCTACTCCTATCTAAAGAACTATTCTTTATGTTTTAAAGCTAGATATACTCAACATCAATCTAGATACTTCTCTAGGTCATTCTGGAAAATGAGTGAGAGACTTTGAAAAGGTTTCCATGAGGCCTAATAAAGGATGAGGTTAGTTACAAAGGAACAATTTCTGTCCTGATATAAATTAGTGCTATTACAATGATTTCAATTTTACCTGCATATGACAGGATTCCACAAAAGAAAGATTTTTATCTAAGCTAAAATCTACACATAATAGAATTTAAATTGCTCAGCAAACAAAAGTTCAGAGCACAGATAATTCCTAGTGCATTTTGATTAAGATAATCCTGTTCTGAAGAATAGCATTGATAAGGTCTATCCTTTTTGTTTGTTTTTGTTTTGTTTCTTTCTTTTTTTTTCTTTTTTTTTTTCTTTTCTTTTTACTTTTTATCCTCTTTTACTAGACAAATATTCTGGAACTGTTTATTAGACATACACACTATAATCTGTTTATACATGGGTCCTATATGTTACTCTCTAAATACATCATCTTCATTCTTTTCTGGTAGCATAATCAGCACAATCAAAATCCAATTGTATTTTAATTTTAAATAAGAAGAACTTATTTTACCATATATATTGAAGATATATGCAGGTCTACAAAAATGTATTTTAAAAACATTTGTGAGAATTCAACTCAAAATAGATTAAATTAATGTAGGTGCATGATTGTGATGAAATTATTGGTTTCTCCACCTTAATGTTCTATGATTAGTAAGTCTCAGTAGAAGTCATGTTTGATTCAGTTTGTAGATGTAACATTTGAGATATTTAGAGATATTTTAGGCATCTGTGCTGGAATGACTAATATGACACAAAGTCTGTAGGAGACCCTTGCCTTTTTGTGGCATTAGATAGTTACAGGATATTGTACAGCATCTCAGATGGTAATAGAGACTGCATTTCAGTAACTGAACTGTGCCTTTCAATGATATAATCACTAGACCTTTGAGTTGATCTGATATTTGTTTCTACTTAGTGGAATATCTCCTCAGATCCCATTAATCGTTCTGACAAGCAGATCATGATAGGAATTTGGATGACACATAGAGACATCTAATTGAGGTGTATTTGTCTGGAGTCAAATGACAGTTGTTGTCTATCAGATAAACTGTTTAACTTTTTCCAGCATATATTATTGGCTCAGTGAATTCAAGATAATGTGGTTTGTCCTAAGGTAAAATTATAAAGTTACATGACCTTACATTTTCTGTGTGTGCAGAGAGGGATTTCAGAAAACAGAAATGCTCCTCACTTTCACATTGAAAGAATTTATTCAAGAATCTTAGCTGAAAATGATATTTTATTAATCATCCAGTTCCTGCACTCTTTTTATCTAACCACTAGTCAATAGTAGTCAGTACTCTGTCTTAGACCAAGTAATTTGGGAATTTATTAAAAATTTGAGCCTACATTACAGGATTGCAAGGACAGCTATTCATATACAGGGATTTCATTGATAATTAAACTTTCGTTTGTTCACTTAATGGCTCATCTGTGTGCATTTTACTTTATGCTGAGCAAATGAAAAACGGAAAATACAGAGTCACATCATGGCAGTCCACACAGTGCAGCTGCAATGCATAAAAATCTAAGTTACTACCATGAATTATTTTTATGCAGAAAGAACCCTGTCCTGTAACAGCTACATTAGACACGGATACAGGCAAAAGAGAAACTGAATTTTAAAAAATTTTCCTGAGACAAACTACTTGAAGTCAGCAAATTAAGATTTACTCTCCCTTTATAAAATCACAGAATCACAGAATCAAAGAATCACAAAACGACCAGGGTTGGAAGGGACCCAAGGATCATGAATCTCCAACCCCCCTGCCACAAGCACCTCCCCATTTAATACTTGACCAGGCTGCCCAGGAGCCCATCCAATCTGGCCTTGAACACTTCTAGGGATGGGGCATCCACAACCTCTCTGGGCATCCTGTTCCAGCACCTCACCATCCTCATAGTAAAGAACTTCCCCCTGACATCCAACCTAAATCTTCTCTCCCTCCACTTAAAAGCATTTCCCCTTGTCCTGCAGTTATCAACCCTTTCAAAGAGTCGATTTCCCTCCTGTATGTAGGCTCCCTTTAGGTACTGAAAGGCTGCAATAAGGTCACCCCGCAGCCTTCTCTCCTCCAAACGAGCCCAGCTCCCTCAGCCTGCCTTCATAGGGGACGTACTCCAGTCCCCTGATCATCTTTGTGGCCCTCCTCTGGACGCTCTCCAACATCTCACTGCCTTTCTTGTACTGGGGGCTCCAGACCTGGACACAATACTCCAGATGGGGCCTCACAAGAGCAGAGTAGAGGGGGACAATCACCTCCCTGTCCCTGCTGGCCACCCCTCTTCTGATGAAGCCCAGGATACCATTTGCTTTCCAAGCTCCAAGAGTACACTGCTGGCTCATGTTAAGTTTTTCATCTATCAAGACCCTCAGGTTCTTCTCTGCAGGGCTGCTCTCAAGGTCTGCTCCTTCCAGTCTGTCCAGATGCCTGGGATTCCTCCAGACCAAGTGCAAAACCTTGCATTTTGCTATGTTGAACCTCACCCTGTTCACCCAGGCCCACCTTTCAACCCTGTGGAGGTCCCTCTGAATGGCATTCCTTCCTTCCACCATGTCAACTGCACCACTCAGATTGATGTCATCAGCAAAGTTGCTGAGGGTGCACTTGATTCTGTCATCAATGTCACTGATAGATATGAAGATATTAAAGAGCACCGGTCCCAAGACAGACCCCTGGGGAACGCTTCTCATTACTGGCCTCCACCTGGACATAGAACCCTCATGTGATCAAGGATGTCATCCTGGAGGATCTGTTCCATCATGTTCCCAGGCACAGAGGTGAGACTCACCTGTAGTTCCCTGGGTCCTCCTTGCTCCCTTTCTTGTAAATGGGAGTGAACCTTCCTCCAGTCATCGCAGACCTCACCTGACAGCCATGACTTTCCAAGTATGACAGAGACTGGCTTGGCAGCCACCTCAGCCAGCTCCTTCAGAACCCTGGGATGCACATCAACCAGCCCCATAGACTTGTACGCATTCAGTCTCATGGGGCAGTCTCGGACTTGCTCTGCTCTTACAGTGGAGGCTGGGGAGGGATTTACCGCCCCAGTCCCCACCTAGAGGCTTAGGGATGCAGAACTCAGGGACGTAAGAAATGCTGCAATCCTGGCCACCAGTGAAGATGACAGTGAAGACCGAGGCTAAGAACTCATTCAGTACCAGAGCCTTCCCTTCATCTGTTGAAGATGTTCTCCTCTTACGTTTACCAAAGGAGGTATGCTTGCTTTGACCTGTCTCTTGTGGCCAATGTACCTGTAGAATGTCTTCCTATTGTTTTTCATGTCCCTTGCCAAGTTCAGTTCCTCCTGCATCTTGGCTTTCCTGATCCCACATCTGCAAGTCCAGACGGCATCCCCGTATTCTTCCTGGGTGACACACCATTGTTTCCAGAGCTCGTACACACCTTTTTTTGCCCTCATCATGCCCAGCAGGTCCTTGCCAAGCCATGCAGATTTCCTACCTTTTCTGCCCGGTTTCTTATTCAGAGGGACAGAGAGCTCTTGTGCTCTCAGGAGGGCATCCTTGAAGAGTAGTTAGCTCTCCTCAACATCTTTGCTTTTAAAGAGAGCATCCCATGGGTTCTTTGACTACAGTCCATTGAACACCTTAAAGTTTGCTCTTCCAAAGTTCAGGGTCCTGATGCCACTCTTTACCAGACCCACATCCTTCAAGATCATGAACTTGACCAGGGCTTGGTCATTGAAGCCCAGGCTGCCTCCAACCTTAATGCCTGTAATGATCTCCTCCGCATTGGTGAGCAGCGGGTCCAGCAACGCCTCACCTCTGTTCAGTCTGTCCAATATCTGGACCAGAAAGTTACTATCAGTGGATTCCAGGAACCTCCTGGACCTCTTGCAGCTCACTGGTTGGTCTTTCCAACAGATATCTGGATGGTTGAAGTCCCTCATCAGGATGAGAGCCCATGAGCACGATTTCTCCCTCATCTGAAGCAAGAAAGCCTCATCAATGGTCTCCCCTTGATTAGGTGGCCTGTAGTATATGCCTATTCCCAGCTGGCCTTTGTTAGTCCCATCCCTAATTCTAACCCACAGGCTCTCAATGTGTTCCTGACTGTTTCTCAGAGGGAGCTCCTCACAGTCTATCCACTCTTTGACATAGAGGGCAATTCCCCCAACCTTTCTACCTCAGCTATCCCTCCTAAAGAGCTGATACCCCTCAATGGTGGTATTCCAGTTATAGGAGTCATCCCACTATGTTTCTGTGATAGCAACAAGGTCATAACTTTCCAAGCACATCACAGTTTCCAGCTCGTCCCGCTTATTTCCCAGGCTGCATGCATTGATATAAAGGCACTTCAGCTGGGCTTTCCATCTCACCGCCTTTATAGAGGATCTAGGATCCCCTAGAACAGCAGCATCCCCAGCATCCCCCTGCCCTAGTCCATCCCTTGGTACTCCACCGTTTTCACCCATCAAGTTTGGTACGAGCCCTTGAATGACCCGTTCAACTCCACTGGCCCTCGTTTTGTCCCCTTCATACCTAGTTTAAAGACCTTTCAATGAGTCCCACCAGTTCCTTGGCTAAGATCCTCTATTCCTAGGAATAGGAATAATTAGGAAAGAAAAATGACTACTTGACGGGAAATACAACACAGCACCACATTAATTAATTTAGGTCTCCAGAATTAGAAGTTTGCAGATACAAAGAAAACAAAGAAGTGAAAAGAGAAAAAGGAAAGGGAAGGGAGGAGAAAAAGCTTTCCAGAGAAGGACCTGAGGGTCCTGGTGCACAACAACTTGGCCCTGAGCAAGCAGTATGCATCTGTGGCCAACAAAGCCAGTGGTATCCTGGGGTGCATTAAATAGAGCGTGGTAGGCAGGGCGAGGGATGTGATTCTCACTCTCTGCTCTGCTCTGGTGAGACTACATTTAGAATTCTAAATTGTCCAGTTCTGGGTTCCTCAGTTCAGAAAGTACAGGGATCTCCTAGAAGAATTATAGCCAAGAACCAGAAAGATAGTAAAAGATCTGGAGCATCCCCCAAATGAGCAAAGGTTGAGTAACCTGGGTCTGTTCAGCCTGGGGAAAAGAAGACTGAGGGGGGAATCACTTAAAACTGTGATCTTAAGGTTACAAGTTTTAGTATAAACTTATATGAATACTTGATGTCTGATGTCTTTACCTATATATACAACTACTACAAAGATTATATTTGTTCTCTTTTGTCTTTCTGTCAGCTCAAAACTTCTCCCAACTTTAAGCGTGTTAGGCTCTTAAGTTCCATTTGCTGCAGGAAAGATTGCAAAAATTTCCTTTTGGTATGAATGTCCTCTCATATTTTTCAGGAATGATCACTTTGGAATCTGACAAACAAGTTTCCAATGTGGTAAACTATGTCACATATCTTTAAAGCCAAAGAAATGGAAGGTTTCAAATAAACCCTTACATGTCTAAATGTGAATTAAGGTTATGTGCTATCCTGTGTTCTCTTGCACGGTCTGAAGCAGTGACAGGTACTCATATACTGTCATCTACTCAAATATCTCCTTTATAACTCTGATCCTGTTTCTATCAGCTCCCATAAATGAAAATGTTTCAAAGAGTGTCTAGTTAAGAAGTCTTTTATCTGTATTTGTTAGTGCCTTTGCCATAAAATGTATTCCCAGTTCAGTGAATGGACATTTAGAATTCTTTTATGTACTAAGAATTGGGACAGAGAGTCTTCTTCCTATTACTAACTCAGTTAGTCTGTACCAGTTGTCCATTAAAAAAAATTGTATATGTGTGCACAAAATTATTTATTGTATAAGTAAAAAAAAATTACCTTTCATTACCTTTCTGTTGTAGAAGTTAATAATTTTTCTTGGTATGAATGTGGAGGTGAAAACATTACTCATGAAGCACTATAAGCTACCATTTACCTTGTCAAGTCATCATCAGAATGGAGTACAGAAATGAATATTCAAGCATCATAAAAGAGAATAATTTTAGATCTATTAATTGAATTGAATATCCTGTTGCATTACCAGCCAAAATTTCAAGTCAGAGTATGCTCAGACACATATGGAAAAAAGGAAAAAAATCATTTTTACCCTTCACCCTGATAACTCATGCTACCAGATCAGCCGGTGCTATTGACAACATTACAGAACTTCTTTACAGAATGAGAGGCTTTGAATGATACAAATAATTATTTCATTTAATCATGAATGAGGAAGAAACTGTTTCTAAATAAGCTGAGGAAACGAGTAAGTTTTTAATGCAAAATGATAAAAATGGAACAAAGCAAACTTCATAAATGTTGGGACAGGATTGATTAAAAAGCCCGGGAAGCAAAGGGGAAAGGAATGGAGTCACTTGAGAGAGACAATTTGTCACAAGAAGAAATTTAAGCAGAGAAAGAATTGAGAAACAAAATAATGGAAAGACTTTGAAATGTGGATGAAAAGAACATAGAATGAAGTACCTGTTAGATATGAACCAAAATAGTGATCATAATAATTTGTTGTTTTATTTTGTTTAATGCAAAAAAATTTAGGAACATTTGACCAAAATATCCCTGAAGACTTCCTTGGACCTGCTGATGCAAGTAGATGGACTAAATGTCCTTGGAGACCTATTCCAAACTACATGATTCTGTGATCTAGTGGAAACATTATTTCTTTGCTTCTTTTGTTAATGGGTTCTTAAAACAATTATTCTGCTTTATTTATTTTATTAAAAGATTGATATTTAAAATATATTTTCTAAAAAAGAGGGAAAATTAAATTCTTTTTCCCCTGTTCATTAACTTTTCAGGTGTTAATTAAAGGCCAAGCATTTTCACCTTTATTTATCACTGATCCATAATAGTTGTTTCTTGTTGATGGATGGGTTTTTATAGTGAGAAATAGTTCCCTGAAAACTTGCAGTTATACTTGAAACTGAATTCCCTTATATTTTAAAGTGAACGCTGTTAAGCCCCGAGAAAACACTTATGCATTATAATACTAATATGCTAATAATCACAGAATATTTTTAATAGCTCTACTTTAAAGATTCTCCATTTACCATTCACAGTAGTGTTAGATATGTTTTTTGAACAGAACATTTGATTTGTTGATGTGATTCATGAAAAGTAATATGGACTTTTTAGTTAATCTGGTAATTGATGTATATATTGTTTTTTCATTCTTGTGATATAAAATATTTATATAACTAGTCTTAGACCATCCCTATTTTCATAGTAACATTCATTCTCAATCAAGCTGTATGAAGAATGGTAAACAAAAACGTTAATACAAATCTGCTAGACTCTTTCCAAATATTTCAATAATCGTCAATAAATATAGTCAATAATCACCCTAGATTTCAAAAAGATTACTCAAGGAGCTGTCAAGGTAGAGGACCCATGCCAGGGGCATACAGGCTCCTACTTAAAACAATGAAAAATTAATAAATGAAAACAATTTATTCTAGTAATTTAGACATGTGTATTTCAAAACAAATAAATAAATAAATAAACAATACCTGCATATAGTTTTGTAACAGTATATACTTTCCAATAAAATCATAAGCATGTTTGTTTGGGAATCCTTTATGTCTTCATTTGATCCAATTAAAATCTGTAACTTATAATTTCATACCGATTTTTTGCAACCAAATCTGAATGGGTACCTCCAAAGTGTTATTTATAAAATAACTTATTATCATAAATAAATAAATACTTGATTCTAACATTCTTGGGATTTATGAACAGTATATAGCCCCTTCATACATTTTCAAAATCTATTTGAAATATATTAGAATGACTTTCACTTAAGTGTGTTCAGGCATGAAATGAATCATGCATTTTTAAGAACACCGCTTTCTAAAAAAATTATTTCAGAATATGCACATAATTAGAATCACATCTCTGCATAGTTGTCAGCATTATATTGCTATTTGCCAAATAGCACTTTGTAAACAGAATGTGACACCTCAGGATATACATTCCCTTTCAAAATTTTACTCAAACAGAGACATTTTTATTGACTAGCATGATGTCAGACTGATCAAAGAATTAAATTGATTACTTTTCTCCATATAGTTTGATTTAAAAAAAAGAATTTTAGAAACAACTGGAAGTGTGTCATTGCACATCAGATTGGCTATATTTGACTTGTTCTCATAACTTACCAAGAGTTCAGTGTATTCTTTTCCTGAAGCTCTGTTACACAGCAGATGGGATGTCTAACATCCTTTTCTATTTAAAACATGCAAGTTCTAATCAACAAGAGGGTTTAGAATGTTAAACCAGCCAGCCAGAAGAAATGTGTCACACAGTTTGCTGTCATCCTAATTAATTAGATTGCATTATTTGTTGTCCCCAGTGAATTCAGATGAGCTCAATGACTGATAATAGCTTCATTTTTTGAGGGATTTTCTTTTAATTTTATTCACTTTGATTTAGGAGAGAATGTAGAAGGAGAAGCAACCTATCACTAAGTCAGGTTATTCAGAAATACACACTTCTGACCTATTAATATGAGCAAACATTTACTCTACTACTAAGGTCATTTTAATTTTAAATCTTTCAGGCTAATGTTTCTTGAATAATTGCTATTTCAGTAATTTTTCTGCACTTTTATAGCACATTTCCAGACATGCTTTGTAATAGAGTTCTTGCCCTCCTGATGTAGGAAGTCTCAACAAAATTATGAGAATGTTTATAGTACAGGACAAATGAAATCTAAGGGTTAACATAAAACAAGTCAATATTAAATAAATAAATAAATAAATAAAAAGTTAATCAGCTCTTCTCGGTCAGGAAAACACAGTTAACTGCTTTTTGTTGCTTTAATTTTTGGATTTACACTACAAATGTAGTACAAATGATCTTGATAAATACAATATTGAATGACGCATTATTGACAATTGATGTAATATAGAGGAATAATCTTGCAACATTTGTCTTTCTCTTGGTGAAAAAAGTTCAAAGTAGGCCAATGAAAAATATCTCAGGATAGTGGAGGAATTAATGAGAAAATGGCAGTTTTTCTACTGGTCATAATTAATTAAATTTCTTTGTTTCTGGTAGAAATATTGAACTTTAGTAAGGGATTAATTTTGTCAGTGGAGGAAGGGACAGAAAATTAAAAAAAGCTGCTTCTGGAAAAGTGCGTTGCCACATGTAAGGGTATTTTCCCCAAATAAATGCATCATTTATGAATTTCTAGATGCTTTGATTTTATTATATAGTGTATGTATTCCTTCTGCCTGTGTACATATTTAACTGGTTTGGACTTATGGAATGATTTCATATAAGAATAGAAAAGGCAGCAATATTTACATGTGTAATTGCCTGATATTTTTAATTAAAATTGCATTTTGGTACACCTTTGAATATTGAAATACTAGTGAATCACTGGTGAACTAGTGCATATTATTGAAATACTTGCATAAAACATCAGAATATCAAGACAGGGTTAAATCAATCAATACAATCTATGGTGACAATTTCCACTTCTACTTCAGTAAATGTGAAGAAAATTGAGTAAAATGCAAATAATTTTTTGAGTGAGGCTGCTTTGAAATATTCACATTTCATGTTCTTTAATGCAGCCTTCCTTTATAGAGACTTTAGCCTTATATATTTTATTAAAGCAGCACATTCATAAAGTAACCTTGAAGAAATATTTATTCTTATCAAACATTTTTTATTTTCCTTGAGTCTCAATGACAAGAGAAATGCCTAATTCTCAAATTTACATGAGTAGAATTTTAGTTATCTTTTTTTTTTTGGACTGAAGAATCATTGTCATTTTTGTATGTTCTCCTAGAGAAGGAATTCCATTCTTCGGGCATCCAGACATATTTCACTGTACTCTTATGGTCCTTTTGGAGTCTGCAAATTATACACAGGATACTGAAAATTTTACACACGATTCAACATGTAGACATACTCAAGTTTAATAAAGTTCTTGTAAAACATATCTGAGAGATTCTGCAGGAGGTATGCTGATGCTGGAGAGTTTTGTCACCAAGTGGAGGAGTAGCATGAGAAAGTCATCAGGTTATGAAGCATCAGAGATGAGAGGTAAGGACAAGATCTTTCCAGAGGCACAAGATCTTCAGGAACTTCAGACCTCAACTGCAATGGAGACATAGAAAGTACCCAACTCTAGCAAAGTAGTTAAGTACAAACATCTGTGAAGATGAAGGATGTAAGCTGGTGCTTTCTGGCACCAAGACGAATGATCCTGCAGAAGCTTTGCAGCTATTGCACAGGTTCACTGACCTCAAAGCTGAGAAAGAGTTGGGTGTGTTTTCAAGAGATTCAGAATCATGGAGGAACCAAAGGATTAGTGACAGTACTGGATAGTTCCCTGAGGCAGGGGAAGGATCCATCTGCCAAGCTCACCTGTCATCTAGAGGAGTTTGCTTCTTGCTGTGGTTGTAGATACAGTATATTTACTCTTTGATGTTCTTTCAGTGGTACTACAGGTGGATAGATGGATATCTGATAGAAAATCCCATGAAGGGAGATGCTCTTCTGAAATTCCTACTCATGAACAAGCTCAGAAGAAGCTTTATTTCTTCCTTTTTATGATCTGACAGGATTATTTTAGACTAAAATCTAACTTGCTACAGTATTCTAAAATGCCCTTTTTTCAATGAAGAAAAAAAACAGTAAACATAACTAACTGTTTTATAACCCATTATAAATAAAAAGTTAAGATTTTTTTCTACTATAATACTTTGGGTTCATTCTATCACAAGTTGGGAAGAAGGAGAAATTCAATCAGTAAATGTAAGAAAATACTTTGAAATGATATCCTCCAAGAAGTCAACATATGAAATATCTTGTAAAGTCAAGCAGATACAAAATATCCACTGTGATAATTATATGGAAGTATGCATTAAATTTCAGACAGGGTTCTTAATGACATTTATAAGCCATTGTAAAATTTTCTCCATTAGAATTAGTTTATTTCCTTCTTTAATTTAGTCAAATAATTGATGTCATTTATTCTGTTTGTTTTCAAGCATTCTCCATACTTTGGATCCATTTAAATATTTACTTAATAGATTTTTTTTTTCAAGTTAAACTGATTTCAGACTTCTTTATTTCATTAATGTGATATCGTGCCTAGCTTGAGTTCAGGCTGCACAGGTATCAATGGAATGCTATGGAAGGGAAAGCACAGTGCAATGCTAACTCCACCTCTCACTCATTTTCTCTGCAGTCAATGTACCACAGGCAAACCAAAAGATTTGACACTGATGATATAGAGAACAAGAATTCTTTTCCTTAAGTCTTTCTTCAGTTTTGCTGTCTTGATTGAATCAGTGATGTATGGATGTGCACAGAAGAACATCAGCTTCTCTAAATTCTCAGCTGACACACAGTGTTGGGTCTTTTCTGCAAATATTACGAATTTGTAAGTTAAACTTTACTTTGAGCTAGAATGTAGAAAGATGTTAATATTTTCTTATTCAAATGAAATTTTGTATCCATATTCTGCTTTAGAAATCTTTCAAGATTTTCTAGAATTTTCTAGATTTCTAAAGACCTCTCAAGGCACCCTTCATTGAATTTTTAAACTGTTGTCTGGAATTTTTGATGCAGGACTAGAGCTACCTATGTACTTTCTTTAAAATTGCAACCTAATGTAAATCTTAGATTCAGGCTACTATAGATGCACTAACCAGGTGCCAGGTAGCAGAAAACAACAGAAACTCTTAATGTAGGGATCCAGGATCAAGGAGAAATGGATCGAATCAGGTTTTTACTACTGAATGTAACTTGTATGAAGAGTTCCACTCAGTATAGTCAGATCCCTCTGATCTCAGTACGTGGTATTTCTCAGATGAGTCTGCTATTCATCCTTTGACATTAACCAAACAGGGAAGGATTCCCCCTCGGGAATCCCAGGCCCTGGTGGTTAGTGAGAAGGTCTGGGGAATGGAAGACTTCCCTTTAGTCAGGGAAGAGGCGGTCAGGGAGCGCCTAGGCAACACCAGTGTTCATAAATCCATGGGACCCGATGGGGTGCATCCACGGGTGCTGAGGGAGCTGGCAGAGGTGATTGCTGAACCGCTCTCTATCATCTTTGAGAGGTCTTGGAGAATGGGGGAGGTGCCTGAAGACTGGAGGATAGCCAATGTCACTCCGGTCTTCAAAAAGGGCAAGAAGGAAGATCCAGGTAATTACAGGCCAGTCAGCCTCACCTCTGTCCCTGGAAAGGTGATGGAACAGATTGTGCTGGATGCCATCTCCAGACAACTGGAAGAAAAGGAGGTTATCAGGAGTAGTCAGCACGGGTTCACAAGGGGGAGGTCGTTCTTGACGAACCTGGTAGCCTTCTATGATTTTGTCACTGACTGGGTGGATGGGGGGAGAGCAGTGGATGTAGTCTACCTTGATTTCAGCAAGGCATTTGACACTGTCTCCCACAACATCCTTATAACGAAGCTGAGGAAGTGCGGGATAGATGAGTGGACAGTGAGGTGGGTTGAGAACTGGCTGACTGGCAGAGCACAGAGGGTTGTCATTGGCGGTGCAGAGTCTGGTTGGAGACCTGTAACCAGCGGTGTTCCCCAGGGGTCAGTGCTGGGTCCGGTCCTGTTCAACATCTTCATCAATGACCTTGATGAGGGGATAGTGGCCACCCTCAGCAAGTTTGCTGATGATACGAAGTTGGGAGGATTGGCTGACACGCCCGAAGGCTGTGCTGCCATTCAGCGAGACCTGGACAGGCTGGAGAGCTGGGCAGTAAGAAACCAGATGAGGTTTAACAAAAGCAAGTGTAGAGTCTTGCACCTAGGGAGGAATAATTGCATGCACCGGTACAGGTTGGGGGATGACCTGCTGGAGAGGAGCTCTGCGGAGAGGGACCTGGGTGTCCTGGTGGACGACAGGTTGGCCATGAGCCAGCAGTGTGCACTTGTGGCCAAAAAGGCCAATGGCATTCTGGGGTGCATTAAAAAGAGCGTGGCCAGCAGGTCGAGGGAGGTGATCCTCCCCCTCTACTCTGCCCTGGTAAGGCCTCATCTGGAGTACTGTGTCCAGTTCTGGGCTCCTCAGTACAAAAAAGACAGGGATCTCTTGGAAAGAGTCCAGCGGAGAGCCACAAAGATGGTGAAGGGCCTGGAGCATCTCCCCTATGAAGAAAGGCTAAGTGATCTGGGTCTGTTTAGCCTTGAGAAGAGAAGACTGAGAGGGGACCTGATCCAGGTCTATAAATATCTAAGGTGTGGGGGGCAAAGTGGCGAGGCCAGACTGTTTTCAGCAGTGTGCGGAGACAGGACAAGGGGAAATGGCCAGAAGCTGGAGCATAGGAAGTTCCGCACCAATGTGCGCAAGAACTTCTTTACGGTGAGGGTAACGGAGCACTGGAACAGGCTGCCCAGGGGGGTTGTGGAGTCTCCTTCTCTGGAGATATTCAAGACCCACCTGGACGCCTACCTGTGTGACCTGGTGTAGGGATCCTGCTTTGGCAGGGGGGTTGGACTCGATGATCTCTGGAGGTCCCTTCCAACCCCTACGATTCTGTGTGATTCTGTGTGTGTGAAAAAAAATTGAGAACACATAGTTGTTTCTGCTATTATATCAATATAAGTTAAATATATGTAGGTAAAATCATCTCAGCCTACCATACTCAAATTTCTACTGTTTTCAGAGAATGGAAAGGTGAAGCCCATTTTTATGGCTGGTTTGGGATAGGATTACAAGCATGAAGATAACTATGATTTTATAAGTTTTTTTTTCTTCTTTTGTAATTTTAAAGCCATTTTCTTTAATCAAAAGCTTTATATCAGCATGTGTAATGATGTATTTAAAGTATAATTACATTCAACATTCAGCAACGGGGACTTTTTTTAGTTTATCTTCTAAATCCTAAGACACTCTGCTAAAACTGCCTAAAAAAGAGAGAATGAAATACATAAATATAAAAACATTCCGCTGTCATTGAAAATTCAGGTCAAAGCTTCCAGACACATAGATTATTTTTGAAGGATATACAGTTAAGATCAATATAGTGCCATTAGAAAATACATTTCTGCTGACTCATTCAAAAGCATCTTGGAGCCTTCAGTTTTAGCAAACATTAATTGTAGTATCTGGATAAACTCAGTGATCTGTGAAGGTAAATAACTATTCATAAAAATGATGCACTGAATTTCTCCTGTCTAGTTACCTAAATGTTAACAGGAATTTTCAAATGGAACTAAATTGTCCACATTATTACAAAAATATTACTCACTGTAAACTTTTACCTATGGGTCAGTGAATGTACCTTCACATTTGAAATTCTTCAGTGCTAGATTTTTTTTTAGCAATGATGGCATTATTTTTGCAAACTACTACCTACAATCTGCCAGTCTCATTATTTAGTTAATACCAAGATTTTCAACCATAACAGATGAATTTAATTTATATATATTTATGGAAACACATGCATACATATTGTGCAATACAGTTCATATAAAAATATATATTATATATGAAGGTTTCTCCAAAAATAATGCCTCCTATTTATTTCCATGGAAACTACAACAGATACAGGACACAGAATGTTTTCCCATCAGAATTTATGGCACTAACCAGCAATTCTTATAGCATATCCCTAGCCATTAATTCAAAAGAAAACAAATCTGTGCTATTGACTGTACAATAATTACTTATTAGTAGTTAGAAGATACAAATTTGAGGTGTTCTGCTATGAAAAATGCTCAAATTTTTCTTGAGCTCCATAGGAGAAATGCTGAGTCAGCACCTGAAACAGTGACTGACCACCTGGTGGGAAGGCACGGCCAACCCAGGGGAGCTCAGGTGCACCCACCCCTTCCCAGACCTCATTTAAGGTTTGACAGTATCTTGCTGGTTATCTCTGTGTGCCTGAGGCCTTCCAAATTAAGCAATTTTTCTTCCTTTGTTTCTGTGTCTATGGCTGCTGCATTAAGGCTTGTTATCATTTGCTGCAGTCTAGGGCCGTGCCACCCACTATTATCATGGAACTTTCCACTGCAATATAGTGCTACAAGCTATAGCATTGTAACTTATACAGTTAAACGTGTGCAAAGCTGTTCTCTATCTTCTCTTTTGAAAGGTTGTGGTAAATAGGGGATATTTGTTAAAAAGCTAAGTATTGAGTGTTTTTTTTTTTAAATAGATGGATCTTGTGAACTCTACATTGATCAGCCTCAGTTCAGTCCTTATATACATAGGCACATGAAGAAAAGAAGGTTATTGTGAGCAACCATAATAGATTTATCAAGGAAATATTGTGCTTGACAAACTTTCTGTGATTAAAATCTCTGCCTTAGTGAAGGAAGAGAGAGTATTGAAAATTATTTACCATTATTTTTAGAAGTTTCAATTTCAACATACTTGATTAGGCCAGATGATCTTGTAGGTCCTTTATAGCCTTGTGATTCTATGATTCTAGTCTTCCATAATATCATTACAGCCAAATCACGCGAGGTGAGAACCAACTGAATGGAATACAAGTCCAATGACTGAATCTTTTAAAGAAATCCCTCCCGTGCTATCTGTAAATTATACTGGTCTTCCAAGTAAGTTTCAAGTTTCTTAAAAATGGCCTCCCTGCTCATGAAAATATGCATTTTTTTATTATTATTTTTAATCATGTTTTTAAATGACCATTAAATTTAATTGATTTTATAAGTCTGTAAATGTGTGAATTAGTATTAAAGAAGCAATTCTTTTTGGTACTGATTGTATTTGACTTTACAAACAGCTGAAACCACGGAATGAACTGATAGTGAATAAATATTTATTAATTCTGAATGTGAGATAAAGATTTGGTCTAAGTTTTTGTTTGCAGCATACAGCCTATTCTTTCTCTATTATCTCCTCAGACTGGTAGTCCAGAAAATGGATCAAGCAAAATTAATGTTATCAGGGGGAAAAAAAAAAAAAGGAAATCCTGGTGCATCCTAGTGCATCCTGAAAAATAAAAATCAAAGAGGCTTTCCTCTTCGTAGTAGGAATTGTGGTAGTGAAAAATAAGGGAAAACAAAATAAAGCAACAGAATGCAAAACCAAAAAAAGTCTCTCAGTAATAATATATATATGTATATTTTAAAGCAAATTTACACACCACAGATTTAAAACTCTATAATACTTTTCCAGAAGTCTTTAAAGGTTCCTTTCCTTTCCTTTCCTTTCCTTTCCTTTCCTTTCCTTTCCTTT
>JAPSGF010000002.1:2463331-2475375 GCA_035772895.1 Perdix hodgsoniae | reverse complement strand
TCCTTTCCTTTCCTTTCCTTTCCTTTCCTTTCCTTTCCTTTCCTTTCATTACAGTGTGAGAAGTCATTTCCAAATAGCTGTGGAAAATACTATAACACAAAATAGTGTTTAATGCACACATAGGAACATATTATAGACTTGCAGATTTTCTCCAGTGGTGACACTGATTTTTCATCTACTATAGTCAATGTGTGGTCACTATACTTGAGCCTAAGATTGATTTCTATTGTCATTTAAACTGAAAAGAAAAATAAATTACTTCAAAAATTTAATTTTTAATCAACATTGTCTTTTTGAATTTCTTTAATTTGAATGTGTTAGAAAACTTTGGAGACAACTCATATTGTACAGACTGATAACTTTGTCTCATAGCCAAACGCATTCTACTACTGCATTATTTGATTAATGTATCTAATCCACATCACTAGTTCAGTAACATTATTTGTCATACCAAGTCTTACTCCTGTTGGGGTGGATCTAGAGGAGATAATCAGGGGGCTGGAGCATCTCTCTTATAAAAAAAGTTTAGTGAGCTGGACTTCTTCTTGGAGAAGAGAATAATCTTGGAAGACCTAGTTGAAGCCTTCCGGTACGTAAAAGGAGCCTATAAAAAAGAAGAAGATGTCTTTTTGCAGTTGGGTGGTTATGAGACAAGGGAAAAATAGTCTAAAACTAGAATGGGGAGATTTAGGTTAGGTGTTTTCTGCCCAGAAAAGTTCTGAATGGCTGGTCCCTAGAGTTGTTCAAGGACAGATTGGATAGAGCCCTGGGCAGCCTGACTTAGTGGGTGGCAACTGTGTTCACAGCAGAGGGGCTGGAACCACATCATCTTTAAAGTTCATTCCAACCCAGGCCATTTCACCATTCTGTGACAATTCTATGAATTATGAAATAACTAACATTAAAGCATTTTATAAGAATCACGAGGTCATCATCATTTTATGTCCTGAATGCAGAGAAAAACCATGACCAATTTCTGAAACTTTCAAGGGTTCAAGAAGTAATCATCAGCCATAATTCCATTTGGAGAATGGAGTATTCCCAGCTCTCAGGTATAAGATATTTTTAGTGAATATATTATTCCAGTAATCAAGAAAGCTCATTTCTTGGGTCTGCAATTTCATATAGCTTGTAAGAGCAAATAGCTACTTAACAAACTGATTTGCAGATGAACCCTTCTGCCATTTGATATTAAGGGGAGTTTTGCCACAGAGTTTAGAAGAGATATCATTTTCAAATCTGGAGAAAGGGCACAGTGCTCTGCTGAAGAAGGCTAACAGTAAGAGGAAAAAAAACAAATCTAGTTTATATGTAGGATCTAATGCAAACTGTCAAAATGAACTGAAGTGAAGAATAGTCTCTTCTTTTTTAAAGACATGGAACCTGTTCCTTTTTCTAACAACTTTTATCAGATATACTAGCTACTACAGGGGTTGCTACTCACACTGGCAAGGAAAGAGACAGATAACTTAAACCCTTTCAACTCTGTTATCTTTTAGAGCAGATGTGTTCCAGAAGTAAGCTGACTGGATTCAGGAAAATTCAAGGACTCTCAGTACCGAAGCATATGCTTGCCTTGACATCACAGAGTCATGCAATTAAAAATAATTTGCAAATCTGTTCCTCACAAAGCTACTGATTAAATGAGTGAAGTCATTCATATTGATGATTTTCTTTATTCCTGAAACATGTCTGACAAAAACAATGTTAAAAACATACACATGCATAATCAAATTAAAATATTGAGTATGCTGCAATTCTATTATGTTTTCCACTTATTACTGTTGAGCATTAGCAGGCTTTTGCCAATAAACTTCCTCAGAAAGGAGGGAGATTTAATATATTTAAAGAAGAACATGTTTTGTTGAGCAAATTGTTACTGAGACATTCATCTTTTTCTTTTTTTTTTTTTTTTTTTTTACTTGCATATTTTCTTTTTGCTTGAAAGCAAAAGAGCTTTCAAAATGGGTTTGTAGAAATCTTCCATTATCTAGAATCACGGGCTGGGGCAAGGTGAATAAATAAGGATCAATGATTCTTCCGGTTATTACCTTTGAAAGGCTAAACAAGCAGTTGGACAGGCAATGAATAGATGCTAGGTGTGCAAAATCTAAGTGGAGTTATCTTATTTTTTATTATAGAGCACATTTGATTGTGGAAAAACAAGTTTCCAGTTGTGCGTAAGTGCAGAGAGTGTATGAGCTGTCTGGTCAAACTTTGAAACAGTTTCTGTAAGAAGTTGAATTGGAGACAATTGCGTTCAGTAGAAGTTAGTATATTGAGGAAAAAAAAAGTAAAAATTTCATTATATGTATCTTTTTTAAATATAGAACAAGAAAAGAGACTTTAACAATGTTTGTTTGTTTGTTTGTTTGTTTGTTTTGTTTTGTTTTTTCTTTAAAATATATGGTGAATTTGAAAGAGTTTTTTTCCAAAAAACCTTCAAGGTCAGCCAGACCTTACTGAAGCAAGAGACACTGGCAAAGTCAAAGGATTTGGAATGTTGTTTCTAAGTGAAACATGAAACATTTTCCTGTTGCTATTTGTACTTACAATCGTATCTGAAATCCAATGTAACTGCCATTTAACTGAAAATAGTTCAATTTCCATTTGGGTTACTCTTTTTCTTCATGTTATGTTATTTTTCAGACAGTAGAACAGGGAATGAAAGAAGCTAAACACTTGAATACAGTAGTGTTCTTATATGCTTTCTTATGAAAATTACTTTCTGTTTTGTTGTTTTAGTAACACACTTACAAAATATGTCATATGTACTTCTTGTTCTTATGATATGACTGAAGTCTTAACATTGTGAAGACAAGATAGGAGAATTTTTTCTTGCTTGGTGATCAAAGCACAAAAATCTAATGCTCAATTTTATGAATTCTTTGCCCTCAAACTCATGTTCCTTCTTATTATAGACTGAAAAGTACTAATGATATGAACTGCTGTAAATAATAGGGTACATGAATATCACAGTGACTGTCAGGTTTTAAATGGTGATCACCTGCATGCATAGTTAAATCAGAGCTTGTCAAGACAAAAAGGTTATGCCAGCTGATGAGGCAGTGTGGAATAACACGGAAAACACTAGTATTATATAATACCGATTGTCAGATTTTAGATAATAAACACCTGCATTCATAATTAAATCAGGCAATGACAAAGAAAAATGTTAAACAATATGCAGTCCAGAGCACTCCTTATAGATTAAAAGTAGTATTTTGGATATAGGCTGATGGTTGAGATATTCAAAGCTATGTTTACAATATCCAGTATGAAGTACACGTTACTTTTCAATAAAATCTCTTTTAGTTAAAAGGTGTGAGTTGCACTTTGCATAGTAATCCATACAACCATGCCACCTATTTTGTGCAGAAAATCCTCAAATGCATGTAACAATTGCACAATCAAAATTAATTGTTGCTCCAAATGATGCTGATTTTATTCTGGTTCAAACAAGTTTTAGGAGCTTTGCCGCTGATTCGAGTGAAACATTTATTTAATAATATAGTTGAACTTTTAACAAGCTACCAGAGCAGATGTGTATTAACTTATTACATTTTACTGTTTTCACTATTTTACTTTGCAGCAGTGTCCTTAATGACTTTCATATACTGCTGAGGCGGATCTCTCCCTGCCTTTCAGCAAAAGGAAGATGCTTTTAGCCATCTTTTGATCACACTGCGGTGATATGAAAAAGAACAGACACATTGTTTTAGGATGACACAGAAAAAGAAAAAAATAGATCTTCATTTCTAACACAAAATGATTTTACAGTGACAGTCAAATGTTGGCCTGACAGTCTAATAAAAATTAAACACCATTTTAGATCTTCTTGATTAAGGTGATAATAAAAGTGGTCAAACTGAGTCTTCTAAATCCGCTAAAATGTTCATTTTTCTGTATTTGTAGCACTCATTGAATGCCTAAGATAAAAAGCATGGTTTTGACCTCCTCCAGTCCTGAAAAATTCACTACTATTAACACATCACAACAACATAGTAAATAATAATTCAAGACTCTGGTACACTATGTGTCTTTTTTTCATGGTACCCTATGAAGGAAAGCTAAAACTCAGTCTGGGTTTTCTGCTGATGGAAAGCTTAGTTGAAATGAAAAGTAGATGTATGTATGTATGTATGTATGTATTTATTTATTTATTTATTAAGAGGAAGAAATTAAAGGTTGTGAAATGAACACAACCAGAAGAAACACATTTTAGGAATTCTTAAACTTTTGTGAAACGGTAGCACCTCAGCTATACTTTACATGATGATTATTAGACAAAACGTATTATTCTTCTAGTTACTGGACCAGAATGTATCAGAATGTATAGTGCTGGTTTTTGTTTGTTTCTTTGTTTTGACATATTACTGAAGTTCTACACAGAACATACTTTTTTAACTGTACTTTTCATCTTTAGATAACTCTTCTGCCCTCATGCTTTACGAGTGTTTTTCTTCAAATGCACTATGCAATGCTTATGCTACTCTCAGTATTGCAGTGTGAATTTCTCACAATATGGAATCTTATGAGGCATTAACACTTAAAACCACTGCTAATCCCTACATGGCTTTTTATCTATTTATTTTTTTTTAATCTGTATATTGTATGAGCTACAGGAAACAATAAAACTGAATTAGCACCTTAGAGAAAGTCTGTGTGTGAAACATGCTAATTATAGGGACGTTATTTGAAGAACTGTATCAAAGACTCTTTCAGTCACATGATTGACAGTAGTAAATAGCATTTTGCTGTTCAAGTTTGCCTTGAGGTTTTCTGTTATCTAGGGGTTAATTCTGACACGATATCTAGTGTCAGTTCAAAACCCAGAATATATAGATTTCCAACATATCCACATCTCATTTTGAATTTATGGCACAGATTTATACAATGTCCTGTTTTTGTGTTGTTTTTTTTTTTTTCCTGAATTCTGCAACTCCAAAGCCCTCTTGCATTTCCAGCAGTGGAAAAACAAAATTGGAAGTTTTTTCATTCATAATAAACAGTGAAACTTAATATATATTTTTTATGTTAAAAAAAAAAAAGCCACCATGTATTTCAGTAATTCTAATCTACTGAGGCATCAAATACAGCCTATTGAGGATATGTATACAGAAATTGCAAACTTCTCTTATCTTGCTCCTTTCTTTCTATTTTGACGTGCAGATCTTCAGATTTTGTTAATCAGAGAATTGGCATTGCAGAATTTTCATACTCTAGAGTCACTCTTCTTACATGTTAGTGACTAAAGATCATGTTGCTAAGCAGAAATAAACAGGTACATGTAAGAAAAAGGCCTCAAGAACAAAGCAACACAGTGGCTTTCCATTATGGTCCTGTTGTTCCATTATTCAGTGATTATTATAATTTTCATTGTAATTCAGGTAAATTCAAAATCAGTGCTATAAGCATAGCTGAAATGCTTTCTAATAAACTTTAAAATAAGTGGATTTCTATAATTTTTGTGACAGATTTTGTAAATTGACATGCATTGTGCATATAAATCTACAATCCTAATGTGTATTTCATAGTGCACTAAAAAGCTTTTCAACTCTGTTTATATTGTTTCAAATGAAAAACTCATAAACTGAAAGCAAAATTGATTTTGTTTCATGCAAAATAAATACTTACCTAGTTATAAATAAAAAAAACTATGTAAGCAAATAAATGCCACGTCTGATAAAGGATGTATATTTGCAATGCGCATTTGTTACATGTTCCTAGTTTAGCCTTGTCCTTGGAAAAAAAGGTGTCATGGTTTAATACTTTTGTAATTTTGCTATCAGTATTCCACATCATAACATCATGTAAAGTATGGATAATTCACAAAGGTTCAGCTCGCAGAAGAAGACTACGTTTCCCAGAGGACATCACGGGCATGAGATAGAGTCACGGGACAAGGACAGTATATAATCTCACTCCCGTGACTGAAATCTCACACTCTCTCGGATCCTCGGAGCGTGGGGTGCCTTCCAGCCGTTTCGCCTAGAGCTTACAGTAGGCCTTTCGGTTTTTGGGACTCACTCTCTCTCTCTCTCTTTTGCTTAATTAAAAATTATATTGTATTATATTGTATTATCCTGTATTCTGATATAGTATTTAGTAAATAAGTGTGCCTCCTTCGATCGCTGCCGCTATTTTCTTTTCCCATTCCCTTTTCCCCTTCCCTTTTTGGGCCAGCGGCCCTTTTGGGCCAGCTGCCCCCCTGTCACGGGCACAGGTAGATCTTGCTTAACCCGCGACAGAAGGAAAGATTGTACAGAAGTCTTCAGACTTCTGGAGATAGGACCTTCCCTGCTTAATGATGGTAAGCAGAGTTCAAAACAAAATTATAATCAGCAAAGTAAAAGAAAAGAAAATGGAGAGTTAAAGCAAGGAAGCACTTTATAATGGGTAAATAAAGGAAATTATTCTGCAAAGAAATTACTAAACTGAGAAGCGATAATTTTAAAGCATTACCTTTTTTTCCTTCCACTTTCTAAGTACTAAGCAAGTAAAACTAGTGCTATTTAAAATGCTTCACTACTGAAGTAGTTTAAAGACAAAAGGAGAAAAAGCTAATGGACTACTTTAACGAAAGCTTTTTAAGATTCCTTGGTTTCTTCACAGAAAGCTTTATATGTGTACATGTATTCTTCAGAGCAGATATATAATCACCAGCTTAAACTGTAAAATCCGTCCTAACAGTGTAGATCTCAGGTAACAATGCAAAGAACAGATGAGAGAAGAAAACCAAATGAATGCTGATAGAATGGCATTCAGTATACAGTCTCACAGTAAGCACTTTCATTTGAACACAAGATGCTACAGATGAGTGAAGAAACAAGCTCTAAGCCAATTAGATGTGAATAATTTACATTAAGCATTTAATACCTTTGGGAGGAAGACATATGCTGTGATGAGATCTCTCCTCAGTCTCCTCTTCTCTAGGCTGAGCAAGTCCAGGGACTTCAGCCACTCCTCCTACATCTTTCCCTCTAGAGCCTTCACCAAGTTTGTAGCCTTCCATTGGACGCTATTTATGGATATGGCTGACTTTTTGGCTGACTGGACACACTATTGTCTCGTGTTCACATTGTCTGTACCATACCTACAACAAAATTCAGCACTTCGGATTTATGTTTAGTTTATCCCGACTTTCTTTATAAAAACTTTCATAATTTGATGTGCTTTCTTGGCTAGTTTTCTAAGGTGTGCTATGAGATGACTGTGAAATGGAGATGACTGCTATTTTTAGATCCTACTGACTGACCAAGAACTTGGATTTTGGGAAGATGTAGCAGCTATTTCTACAGATTCCTAAATTAGATCTAGCTTTTAATTTCTTTTCCTATTTAGCCACTTGGTTACTTCTGTTTACCGCTTTTGTACTCTTTTTTTTTTTTTGCTTTCAGGGCTCCCCAGAACAACTTAACAAAACTATTTGTTGTTATAAACAACAGAAATGTTTTTCAATACATTGTTGGAGTGATTGTATCGTTTGAAATTTGATAGCTTGCTGTGATGCTATTTTCACAGTTGATGTAATGAAGGCAGAAGAAAATATTTTGTTTGGCTGGCACTTTAGGTATGAGCTAGAACTGATTCCTGTACTGTTTTTTAAGCTGAAAATGATACAGAATAGAGTAGTACCTTCTAAACTCATCTTTGCAGAAAGAAAATTCTTCTGTTTTGTGAAAAAAATGTTTTTTGAATACTTTAATAGGTATTCTAATTTAAAATGATTGTATTTTAGCAGCCACAATCTATTTCATATTAACTGCATGTAAACTAGCATATTTCATCAATTTAAGCACTTGAGAATATAGGGTAAAAACACAAGACTGACTTTTCAGTGTTGTTATTTGTGTGTAGAGTTACCACAAAGCTTTTTGATTTGAATGTTATTAATTTATCTTTGGGTTACTTGCAAGAGTAAAAATATGGGAAGATGTCTTAATATTAAAGGATTTTACTCATTAATTTTGTTACTCCACTAGGACATCTGAATAAAGTTTTCTGAAGTACCACTGTCAATGACAAGCATAAAAACTGATTAAATTTCAGGACTATCCCTCTGGTGAAACAAGATGCCTTTCACTTTGGGTAGGGTCCATACACACTGGAATAAATATATCTCCATTTCCTATTCTATTTCATGACTTCATTTCTTTCTTTCTTTCTATGTTTTTCTTTCTTTTTTTTTAATTTTTTTTTCTGAGATGGAAATTGATGCTGTCTTATGAGTGGTTGTTTCAAATAGTAATATAGTGCATAATTATAGTACAGCAAGTTAAACAGAGTGCTAGATAAGCATCACTCCTGTTGCTGAAAGCAAATTAATTGGAAGTCAATAATAGTATCTCCATCACCAGCTGGTGACCCTTTGATGGAGAAAAAAATCTTGAATTTCATCTAGACTTTCATTTCTTTCATCTCCATTCAATGTTACTTGTGAAATAAATGATATTTCTGTTTATGCTTATCCAAATATAAATGTGGAATTATATTCAAGTTATTTGAAACTGACTTTTAAAACAAGCTAATTTCTTAGTTTCTAAGTAACTTATTATTATTTTTTTTTTTTAAATTCTCCTTGAGTTTGCAGAATAAGTCACAGTGGAACTTTCATTAATTTCAGGTTGTATTATAAATCTGACTTCAACATTACCTTGCATTGTTCATGAACAAAATAATTCAAGTTTTTGAATTGAATAAATCAAGTTTTAGAATTTATAGTGTGTCTGAAACTGAGTCAATAGGTTACTGAGACATAAGAACTTAAAAATAACATACTGTGATGATTACAGTGCATATACTAAGATATTAGCGGCATACAAGAGGGCCTAAAACAAAGCCTTCTATTTTATTGTATTGACCCACAATGTCAGAAACAGATGGTGGTGTTATGGAAGTAGAGATTGAACCTTCCCACCAATATTCTATTACATTTTTTTTGCCACGTGACAGATGGCAACACCGGGACAGTTTAATAAAATGAGTCTGCTATGGAAATAGATATGAAACAATAGTGTGGAACTGAATTCATCCACGTGGAAAAAATTGTACCCATAGACAGTCAACAATGCTTGCTGAACTTTTATGGAGACCAAACAGTAGATGTGAGCACAGTGAAGTGGTGGGTGATTCATATGAACAGTGGTAACAGGGAAATGAAGGAAAAGCCACATTCTGGAATGCCATGCAGATTTTTACAAGCACAGCATGCAGGCTCTTGTTCATCGCTGGTGAAAATACTGAGCTAATGATGGTGATCACACTGAAAAATAGTGTTTTGTAGCTGAGAATTTCGTCAATAAAATAGTGTTGCTGTGCTCTATATATTAATTTTTATTTCCATGGAAATAAATATGAGAGATTATTTTCAGAGAGATGCCTACTGCAAAGATACCTATGTATCTCTGAATCAGAATGCAAAGCATAGACTGAGTTTTAGTTGAATTTTGATGTCTTACTGTATTCTTAACATGAAATAAAACACTAAGGTCTATATGCATTAATATAAATATTGAAAGACAGAAAGAAGTCTCTCCTGTGGCTATATTATTTTTTCTTGCACTTCAGTATTTTTAGTAGTTTTCTTGATTGAAGCAACCTCCCTTCATCTATCTCTAGATAAATTTGTTCACTCAAATTCTAGCCCTGAGTCTATTTCTTGTTTCAGTCAGATTCCCTCTTTTGCTTGCCATCTGTCAACACTATGTGTTTCTCTTCACTTCTCATCACAGACCAAGAATGATTATTTCCTACCAAAAAGGAAGCCATACTCTTCTCAGTAAAAATCATGAAATTAGCAGCTTTTTTGCTGACTTTTGCTGAAGTTTTGCTGTCTACAGATACTTCCTCCTTAAATAGCAACAACACACATAATTTATACAGCAAATGAAACATAAATTAGACTCAAAGGTGTAAGGAAAATGGGCATTAATTTAATATGAGTATAAATAGGAAAGTCCATTTGCTTGACCAGATTAGTAAGACCAGTTATGGAACAGTAGTACCTGTAAGTGGCTAAGCATTACTGGTGCTGAGCTTATCATGATACATTGTCTTTGAACACGAACAATTTATATCTCATTAAACTTGATATTGCTTAATGGGTTCTTAAAACAGAGAAAATCAGGATTAGAGAAGGTTTGGAGGTTTATGTCTCATATTTTAAATTCATATGTATTCATATGTGTGATATAGTTTAACTGCCAGATTTAAAGTATTATCACTTTTATATTTTAGACTTCTTTTTCACAATTATTGTTACAAGAAAGAAGATTGAATGTATATATTTTCCAGAACTCTAGTTCAGTAACTAAGACTAAAAATTACATATTTCTGTTCTAACTAAAATAGCTATTAGTATAAGTGGCAGAAAATATCAAATCAGTTCTCTTTTTGTTCTCACAAAGAGAAATCCATTGTAAAATTTATACTTTCTAAAACTTCAGTAGACTTCCAAATTTGGAATTCCAGTTTGGAATGCATTTTGAAAGAGAAAAAACAGTAAAATGCACTGATTTTTTTAATGGTAACCACAACTGTTTCTGACTATTCCCAAGCTTATGTGAAAAACGCCTTTTCATCAACAGCAGCAGCACAGAGATAAAGGATTTGCTTATCAAGGAGAAATTTACTTGAAGAAAAAGTAGATAGTAGTGGATAACTGTACCAGCTCCACGATACTTCCTGAAATGGAATCACCCCAAAAAAGGGGAGAGGTTAGTAATACATTTCTTTCTTTTTTTCTGTTTTTGGCAAGTGGTAAAAAAATTGTCTATCCATTGATTTTTTTAGTAACAGTCTGAAAGATATTTCACAAAACAGCAACCTTCTAAGCCATAAAATGAGAACTAAGAAGGGATTCATAGTCCAGATTATAAATTATTTGCATTATTTACACTATTTGTAATGTTTCTGTAATGCAAAACATATGCCTATGGCCTAAAAGATAAACAAGAGAGATGTTTATGAACAGATAGACTGATTTTAAGAAGTCCCAATGCTTAGTCAGCTAGTTAGAACATATATTTTACTATCAATTACTTGGAACAATTGACAAATCAAAAACTTCTAGTTTAAGGTTTAAACTACTGATAGCATTGGCAGCAGTACTGTGCAATTTAGATAGATAATGCTTCACATTAGAAGGAAAATTCCCCAGATCATTCATTACTCTTCTTCAAGGAAAAAAATAAATAAGTGTAATTTTGGAAGTGAGCTTTTGGAAAATAGGAAGAGAAGACTTTTATTATATAGTTCTAGCATGACAGTGATAAAAAACTTCCCATTCTGACAGCTTTCTTATGAGGTCTTTTCTTTCCTCTTTCTGGAATATAATCCTCAAATTTCTGATTTCCAAAACAAACAAATAAATAAAAGCCCTTATTACACTATTTATTAATTAGTTTTTAATGCCCATTACTCATACACATAGGTCTGGCATTCCAGTCTCCTTGTGCAACCACATGAGAAGTTGCAATTGATTAAAATTACTATTTAGTATGTGTGTTTGTCAAGTTACTTAAAAGAAAGTCTTTTCAGCAATCCTTTTCTTATTTTATAATGAAGTCAAATACCTTCCCAAGTCATTTAGTTGTTTTTATTTGATTTGAATATAAGGGGAAAAGAAAAGCTGTTAATTAAGCAGATATTAAAATGTGGACAAGCAATTATCTTTTTTCTATTCTCATTTCCAATCACAATATATGAGAATATAGGTAAGAAACGTACCATAATTTCTGATAGAGAGAGGATTGTTTGCTTTTCGTTTCTGTTAAAAGATTTATTTCTGGGCCACTTAACAAATAGTGTGAATTTCACTCTCTGTTTATGGAATTACAAAGATGGATGTCAACAGAGAATGTGAATAACAGTTCTGCAAGCATGAATACTATAGGTATGGTGAGTGTAAGTGTTAATATGCACAGCGAGTCTGTTAGTTTTCTAAATATGTCTTCCTCTACTATAATTTATTATGGATTTATTATGGTTAGTAAGGAAATACATTCTTTGTTTTGAACTTTTTTTTTTTTTTTTTTTTTTTT
>JAPSGF010000002.1:2424289-2458331 GCA_035772895.1 Perdix hodgsoniae | reverse complement strand
CCCCGAATGAATAGGTTTAACATACAGATAAGGTTTCAGGCTACTTTGCAATTCCAGACTAGAGTGTAAGACAGATCTCTACAAAACTCACTCTAAATGTAACAACCTCTTTTGTTCCAACAAAAACTTTTGTAACTTGCAGTTACATTATGATACAACATACAGTAGCTGAGTTATAACTGCCTAAAGCATCAAAATTAATCAAGATGGTAAATAACTTTGATATAAAATTTTACCGATACAATACTTAATATGTAACTTGGATAATAACTAAGAAATTACTATTTTTTTACTGTTACAGAGCTTTCATATTCATATAAGTGATTACTGAAAACATCAGAATAAGGTACAGTTTGTGTTCACTCAATGGCCCGAGTTAACACTGGGAAAGAAATAGAACAAAGAAAGTATGGATCTGTAATATTCCAGGCAAGCAGGAGAGTTCTACCAATACAGAAGCTTACTAAAAAAAATATTAAAAAAATGAAAATGTTTTTGAAATTCATAGAATTGTAGAGTCATAGGATGTCCTGGGTTTGAAAAGAACCTCAAAGATGATCTAGTTTTCATACCCCTGCCATGGGCAGGATTGCCAACCACCAGACTGCCCAAAGCCACAGCCTTGAATGACTCCAGGGATGGAGTATCCACAGTGTCTCTGGGCAGCCACACATAATTCATACCAAGTCATGACACAGTTTACAAAATTGTAAATTAGAAAGATTTAATTATTTGATTATTGAATATTTTCTTCCTGATTTTCTGGAACATTTCTATTTGATTTTTGATTAGGTACATTCTGTTCAGGTCTTCACTCTCTATTACAAGCACTCAATATTTGCTTTTAACAAAATATGTGTTTTTCATGTAGCTTTCTTTTTTAAAGTACTAGACTCTGGCAGAAGACATCAAATATTTTTATGTTTGTGAAAAATTGCTGAGAATCAACAAATTTGGGAGTATTTCTCTTCTCTTTGTTTTATCTCATCTGAATTGGAACAATTAAAAAAAAAAGTAGAGAACATAGTATGCTATTTTTAGCTGATACAACCTTTCTAAAATTTATGCACTCAGAAGGACAGAAAAAATATTTCAGCAATTTATATATAAATTTCTATAGGCTTGAGAATATTGTAATCCTGGTTAGTACGAGAGTGATGCTGAGAAGCTTTAGTTAATTTAGGCTCTAAAAGTATTCTTCCAAGAGCTATACAGGTTATGTATAGCTTTTGAGAAACAAAATAAAGCATCAAATAAGATGCAAAGTGCTGCTGCCACTATGCCCTATGCTGTGCCTAAACAAAAAGATTAAAAGTAGTTTGCAATTTCTACATTAGTGTATAACCAGAGACATGCTTTCACTATGTTTTCTATTCATGTGTGGAAAAAAAAAAAACACCTGCTAAAATAGTATAAAGCTAAAATACTTTGAGTATGCATCAGATATATCACCCAGTGTGCATCAGAAATTCAGAGCATGTAAATGTGAAATTTTTATGAAACATAGTGAATATAATGGCTTACTGGGAAATGGAGTCTGAGAATTATCTTTCTCAAATCGTGTGAAAAAATAAAGATGAAAAAAAAAACGTTTGAATTCATCTTCATGGGGATTTTTGTTGTTTTTTCTTTTATAATTTGACAGAGATCCCAAGATTTTTGAGCTTCCAGTAGCATCTGACATATATTATAATATGATATGATATTATGATAATATATATTAAGATAAAAAGATAATATTTTAGGCCAGTATGGTGGCTGTTTTTTCCCAAAGACAATGGCTAGTCTGACTACATGTGAAGGTGCATGTCTGTATACCTGTTTTCACTGTTTGGAAACTACTCCCAGATATGCATTTTCCTGCTCTCTTGGCTCAGAAACTTCTCTGTTCTTCTCACACTCACAAGTGGCTTACAACTGTCCTGTTTTTTAAAATCTTATCTGATATCCTGTTAGGATTTTGTGTGTGTCTGTTGCAAGATATTAGAGACACACAGAAATTTCAAACTAGATGACACACAGAAATTTCAAACTAGGTAGACAGATTTTAGCTATGTTCTAAATTCTTGATTAATTGTGTAGAGCTGTTTAAAAAACAAAACAAACAAAAACCACTCTGTATTCTTTCCATTCTCATTTTTGCTTTTAAAGCTTGAGGTCAAGCAATTATTAATGCGTAAGGATATTTTACATTGTAAAAAAAAAAAAAAACCTTACATTGTCAAAAGTAATATTGTACAAGCTTAATCTACTACTGCCCTATCACAGCACTAGAATGTTTACAATATTTACACTATATGCTGTTGATTTGCTGATTGTTTGATTAAGTCTAATAGTATGAACATTTTTGTGCATTATTATGCATAAGTGTGTTCTTGGTTGCTAATAAGCTTTCTTGAATTCATATTGCCATATTTATTTAGGACAGTGCTTATCTAATGTATTATATGGCTTGCACAAGTAACTACAGTAAAGTTTTTTAATGGTTTTCATTTTATGAGATTTAGTTGCTATAAACTCGCAAGAGATTTAATGTGTTATCATTGCTGTTGATGCCACTATTATATTTATCAATTCAGGAAAGTGACATAGAATCTTCAGTTAGAATCAACTTTGTCACTGTTTATTACTTCTCTAGTTATCCCTACTAACTAGCTTTTGCACTATGTAAAAGTAACGTCAAGCAACATGCAAATCATTTCTCTATCTGTTCATTACTATATAATTTTGAATTTTAGTACAAACAAGCACTTTCAAGTTAATTTTCCATTCATTTTGAAAGAGCAAAAATGCAGTTATATGTGGTATCTGTTAAAAGGTGACTAAGCTCTGAACACTTTACCAAAATAGCATATGATAGATGACACCCTGCAGAGGAGTAATACTGAAGATCAATGCATAATTTACAAAATGCTTTTGTAAAAATGATTTACCATTTCATTTTAACTTGGACCTTATTATCTCCTTTAAGCAACAGCCACAGGAAATCAGAACTTCAGTTTGAGTACAGATATGTTAAAAGTATTGTGAAAAAGTTGTTTAAAATATCTACAACTTTTTTAAAAAAACATAAATGGTTATCTCTCAGCTCTGTAATACAAACTTGCCTTATTTTCCAGATGAAACAAACATAACCCCAAGTATCCTAATGAACTTCAAATCCTGAATCTGTGGAACAGTCATGTATAATAAAATAGCTTTAAAAAAAGGAAAAGAGGAAGGAAAGCATGGGATCAAGTAAATCACTGATCCAATAAGATCTTTATTTTGAATCTCTAAGAAGAAAGTGTAGATGCCTAATTATACAAATCTATGAAGACAGTCTTTCAAATCAAAACACAAGTGATTATCCACAATCAACAAATGAATTAGAGAGTGAGATTTTGAAGAACAATATAAAAGACTGTTTCATGTATGATTTCATGATTTAGGGTTTGTTTTTTTTTTTCTTCTTTATTCACTGTAAAAGGTTTTTGTGCTGTACATTTTCCTAAATATGTTTGTAAACATACAAACACCATAGCCACTGTTGAGATGTGTTATTATTTTCAGGTATGGCCATCCCTAGCCAGCTCTCACTCTGTAAAATCTTTTAGTTTTGCTCTTGCATTCTGTCACTTGATCTACCTGAACAGGCACTCTGGAGGCCAGGTTATTAGCATGGCAGAAAAGGAACAGCATCCTTTGGAAGTCTGGGGAAGAAGCAGAACCAGCACTCCTACTAGCAGCTGGCTATTGATGGTTGTAATCCCTAGGACTGAGTTATGAAAGTCAAATTCGCATTGTTTGTTTCTTACTCGGAAATTAAGTGCTGATGACTAATACAGTGAATACCATGAATAGTAATTATTATATATGTATTTTCAAAAAAACAAAGCAAAACAAAAACAAGTAAACAAACAATAGCAACCTTACTGCACCAAACCATAATGTATTTATAATATACATTATATAATAGTATATAGTATTATATAGTATAATAATAATGATATACTAATGTAGTATGGCTGCTTCTCTTCCACAGGGACCATAGGGTATCATAACTTATATGCATGAGAAGTTATGCAGTTTTAACAGCATAGGTTATACAACAATCTACACTTAAAATGACACAGAAATATGCATACCTTAAAAATATGTTCAGTTTAATAACACTATTACATACACTTCATTTTCTTATTGCAGTTTCTAATAAGTAGTTTAATTTACAGAAGACAGAGAAAGCTTGTTGAAGGCTACAGCAGCCAAATAAGACTTTCTTAGACTATCAGATAGCACCTGCTGTCCTCTCTTCAATGGCCAGCTTCCACTCCTGATCTTGAGAAATTTGGTCAGTGTGATTCCAGGTCCACTTCCATTCTTTTCAGCCCATTCCATTGATTGTCAGATACTATGTAAACATACACACATCTCTGAGAATAATGTTATAGAATGGTGGAGCTTTCACATGTCAACCATGGCATCAACATAAATTCCTAATTGTTGTTTTTTTTTGTTTTGTTTTGTTTTTGTGTGTGTGTGAGGATATTTCTCCATACTTTGTTTATTTATTTATTTATTTTAATCTCATGACACATTTGGGAAAAGAAAAAAAAAAAAAGAAAAAGGAAGAAAAAAGTGACAGATATAGCCAAACCTTTTCTCTACTTGTATTCACATTTCTTTAAATCACTGTGATTCTGTTGTGAAATGACAAGATGCACTCCCATGCTGAAAAGCAGAAGAGAGGGAAAGGATACACAGAAGTGGCATGTAAGCCGAGAAAATATTCACTGTTGTAGCTGAACTTTACATTTGGCTCCTTTTCCTTTGGTCTGTGCTACAATGTGCAGATGAAACTTTTTTTTTTTTTTTTTAACCAAAGCAGTTTATTTTGTTCAGTTTTTGCATGATGCATAGCACTGTGGGGTGTTGGCTTGTGACATCTCTCTTAGGCAGCCCATAACACATGAAAAATACTGATAAAGATTATTTAGCACTGTTTCTAACTCAGTATGTGGAAAGACCTTTGTGTTTAATTATGAATATCAGGAGGCAATAGTCTTTGCTTCTCTGAAAAAAATCTATTGTGAGCCTGAGGAGGAACTCAAACTGCAAAGACAAATAAGAACAGTCATTTCTGCCACATTTTTATCTGAATTGTTATACGGAGCTGCCAGACTAGAAGTAATATCCATTTTCTTTCAAGATCTATGGGTTTAACATAAAAGGAGAACTGCGGGTAGAGTAAAAAAGTTTCTTCTATCACTGATCAACAATACAAATATCTGAATCAGCACCACCAGGATTTTTGAGTGCTCCAGCTTTGAGAAAGTGATCACTCCCTCCTACATTTAAGTAGAAGCTTACCAGAATCTAGACAGGTACACTGTCTTTGTACACTTTTTTTGCCTTCTTGGGAGTATAGTACTTTTTCAGTGTCTTTTGCACACAGGTCACAGGTATGCAGAACTGTATAATAGTTCTTTATCATGTTTAATAGTATATGTCTTTGCAAGTACAAGACTGTGGCTTTTCAGTAGCAGTGAAGGATGGTTATGCAGAAAGCAGAAACGCATCACCTAATGAAAGCTCCAGTGCACAATTCTAATCATTCCTAATACCTCAGGGTCTGCTGTGGTGGTTGCACAGAGTAATTAGTTTCAAGGCACTTCACTGTAGGGGCATAATGTGGGAGCCAAGAATTAACATCACTACAGAGGCATATGGCTTCATTTTTCTATTCACCAGTTGGAAGTAGTGTTCCTAACTAGTTCATCAGAGGAAAAGCTTTTCTGATTAAGCAGTTGGAGCACCGGATTTAAACAGAGCTAAAGTATTTTCATCCCACAGAAAGGAAAATGAGAAGTGTCACATTAGCACGCACCTTTATGTGCAGTAGTGGTACCCCTCAGATGTGCAATGACAGAGGAGGTAGATAAGAATTTGCTCCAATCCAAGAAGAAATTGTGCCATAAGAATGAAGGTAAGCAAATCCACAAAATCATATATTCACTTCAGTGTTTCAGGTAGTATTTTTTTTATATAATCTGCTCTGGTCATTGTTTCAGTGTCACAGTAGAGTTCATGATCTTCTATAAACCTTATTTAATCTGATAGATTTATTTTAGCTTTGCATTAATATTGTCTTGTCCAACCCATTATTTTTTTTCTTCCTAACACTCAGTCTCTAATCTAGCAAAAGCTGTTTCATGACCTTGGCTCATTTGTCTTTCCTACTCCCCCTCTCAGTTCACCTTTTCCCTTTTTGCTAGAAGGGCATAGTTGAAAGTTCTGCAAATTATCTGTTTATATACATTTTATATACATTTTTATACTATCTGGATTTATCAGTATCTGGATTGCTAGATACTGAGGACCCCTCCTAGTTATTTAAGGGATAATTTCGTATGATACATGTCTCTGCATGTGATCTGAGAGTCCTTGGGTGTGGGGTGAAGGAAGCAGAAATAAAAAGCTTTGCTATTCACAGTCACACTGAGTCAAAAAGGCTTTTGACACCTTCTTAGAGGCGCAAGGTCAGAACCTATAGGTGTGGTGGAGCACTTCTTAAGTGATCCTCTTTTCATTTAAAAGAAGGTTTCCAGTCCTTATTATACTTTTCATAAGGCAGTGGCAACTTACAGGACTGGTTTCAAAACTGCAGTTGCTTTAAACTCAAATAGTCTGTTCCAGAATTATAGCTCTTTGCTCTTATACAGATAGTATTTTGCACAAAATGTCTTAAATAATTTCAAAGTTTTCTCTCAGTGTGAATATATTTCTAAGAAGTATTTTATTTTTGGTTACTATGAAGCAACATGCAACAAAACGGAATGACCATTCTTGGTCCTTCCATGCTTTCCCTCTTGTTCTTTTACAAACTTTTATTAAGATAATGCGCTGAACAGCTCCTAATGGAACTATTACAGAAGAAAAAAAGTTATTTCTGATCAGTTTCCTGCTCTGATGAAAGACAGTATAGGCAAAGTTATGATGGAATTCAGGAAGCAGAGATCTGCTTCAGTTGGATGCAGAGCTGGCCTATGGTGTTTGTGAAACTATGATTTCAGACAGAAAATCAGTTTTGTACAATGAGCTAGATGTAAATAGTTGCAGAAAGAACTACACACTATTACAGACTTATGGTATGCAGCAAAACTATGTCTCCTCCTGTGCCTATCTCTAGAATCAAAGATTGTAATCTTATTTTAAAATACAATAGCATATTAACCATTTTCAGTGGGAAACAAGTGCATCACTCTTTGTTCTGTCAGGCAAACAAGATTTACAAACAGGTGCAATGCTAGCATTTCCTGACATGTATCTGAAAGATAAGTTTGCTTACCCAGATCTTCTCAGCCTCCATTTATCAACCTTATCTTATTTTGCAAGGGCATCTTATCCTTTCTTCATTCACTCCATATCTTATAAGCAAAGAAAAATACCATTGGCTATTCAGTGTATGAGTGAAACTAGGGAAGTGTCTATAATTATGTATTTAATCTGCTAAAATACTCAAGAGTTTTGAATTTGGAAAAGGATTTGTAGAAGTTTCCCACAAGGGCAAACATACACAGAAATATCCTTTTACAAATATCATACAGAAACAAAGTGTTGAATGTAGAAAGACTGCTTTATTTTTCTCAATAAAATTGAAAGTCATACTCTCAGGAAGTATATCTTAGTTGCAGCTCACACTGTTAAAAATTATATCGGATATAGACTTTGTAGTGAAAACTTGGTGAAGGAAAGACTATGATGAATTATCATTTCACATGTTACTGAAAAGATTCACACTGAGAAATAGATTTAATGTTGTGCTGGAAGGAATATAATGACATAAATGTATGAAAAACTCACTTAACCTATTAGACATTGTAGCAACTAACACACAACTGCCAATATTCTCAACCCACATCACCTTTTGTCTTCCTCAGCTGTTTCTTAAGCGGAGAGTATTGAAATACTGATAACAATTTTTTTTTTGTTTGTTTGTTTGTCACAAGTATTTAATGTTATTCAGTATTTTATGATTTTACATTATCATATGTTACTTGATGTCACCAGTCTTCAGCCTCCCACCCCACTCTATTCAAAATATTATCCCTGAAATTTTGGTAACATTACTGGCTTTCAAAAGACTAGACTCATGGAGAAAAGTACATTGTTGTTTACTATGTGAAGTATAACTGAAATTGTAAGAAGGTATCTGAACTGTTACCCACACAAAGCCATTTACAAACTTTGAGTAAACATGCTATTTACTTGTATTGAAATGAATGCTATACGGCATGGTATCATTTAGAAAAAATGTCACAATTCATCATATCTACAGAGCTTGCAATGTTTTAATATAAGTTTACTGTACATTAGGTATTTTTCTTGATACATAGGAAGTGGTATTGCTTTCCCTTAAATGTGAACTGTCTTCTGTTTCTTTACTTTTTTCTGTTTCCAACATAAAAGATATGTCAACTACAAGGAACAAACCCAAACCTGTAAGGGACAAGCTCAGGTTATGCCCTGAGAGATGTCAAAAGTCCTGGAAGAACCCAGAATAATGCCTGAGAAATAATCATATAGAAAGCCTGGTGTCAATTTTTTTGTTTGACTGGTGCCATGTCTAAATCAATTCCAGGACTGGAGCCAACTACAGTTCCAGGTAGTGGCTGGGTGGGACTGTCCCTTTTCTTTTTGCTTAAGGTATCATTTCACCTTAATCTACCCAGAAGGATCTGTGAATCTAGACCTCTCTCCTTCTCTTCACTGTTGGGACAGGAGAACAACCCATAGAGAAGAAAATTTTAGAAGGCTCTAGCTGTGATTTAAAGAGATCCTTTACACTAAAGCAATAATATATATCATACTTTACTGTAGCTTAGCTCTGCAGATCACAATATTGCAATTATTGTGAATGAAAAGGAAAGCGTGTATCACCACTGCACTACTAAAACCCTAACTTACATTGTGCTAGTTGCATACATCAGTCCTCCTGCAGTAGGTTGAATTTTTCCTTTTTGTATTTATGTGGTGATCAGTAGACCATGTACAATTTCATTTTATTTAAATACCATCGTTTATCCCATCCAGTGCACACAGTTCTTCTGAAAGTTTTCATTTAAATGCCTCATATTTATTTATTTATTTATCTATCTATCTATTTATTTATTTATTTATTTCCCATTCTTTGCAATCCAGTCTGGTGAAGAAATTTCTTCAAAATCATATTTTTTCCTTTCTGTAGAGATTCCATTCTTCTGTATGGCTGAACTTACACAGTTTATATAAAATCTAATCCTGTCAGATTAACTCCTTGTGTACTTACATCTGTAGGCATCCAAATTCTGTAAATTTTTGCTTATTTGTTTCCAAACACTTCATAGAGTATGTGAGAAGGGCAATACCAGCATTTTTCTTCTGGACAGATATAGCTCATATTCACAGGATGTTATAACCAATGACCCTCATCAATTTTGGAAACAGAACAACTGTTTTTTGAACGTCTATTGAGATGCAACACTAGCTCTCCTTTACACTTGTGGTGTGCCTCTAAATCATGAGCTGCATATAGCTTTTACAGTTCCTGTTTTCATACGTAGCTAAGCAGCAACTTAATTACAGACACCTCTGAAATACAGGCCATTATCGTCTTTTACAAAATTTTAGGTGTATTGAGCTTTTTTCCATGAATTAAATTGCTGTTATGTGCAACAGTTTCAGAATGATAATCATAGAATCATAGAATCAAAGAATAGTTTGGACTGGAATGGACCTTTAAGATCATAAGTTCCAACTCCTCTGCTATAGGCAGGGACAACTCCCTCTAGACCAGGTTGCTCAAAGTTCCACTAAGTCTGGTGATAAATGCTTCCAGAGATGGTGCAATCACAGCCTCTGGGCAAACTCTTCTAATATATCACAACCGACACAGTAAAGAATTTCTTTCAAATACCTAGCCAAAACTTACCCTCTTCCAGGTTAAAACCATGCCCTTATAAAAAAGGTACCATTTTACTCAGGTGAATTAATTCATGTTGTGCTAATGTGGCCAGAACATGCTCTTCACAAGGATTAAGATCCTCAGCTGGCATGCAAGGTAAGCTGAAAGCAAGCTGGTAAGCAAATGGTAGTGACTTTGCATCTACAGAGACAGTGAGTCTAAGTAACCTGAGAATTGCCGGGGGATACTGTGGACAGATAAAGGCCTTTGATGAGTTTCAGTCTGTTTTCCATTTTTTGTATGTTAAAAAATTGCTCTTACCTTACCTTATTCCCGTTTAACCTTGAACAATAGCGCATTACTTGGGCTTCATTATGAATGTTTCTGATTCTTCTTGTTAATCAAACCTTGCTCTCTCCCTATTTTTTTTTTTTTAAACTTTTTCACTTAGCAGTTGTATAGTTGTTTGTTTCTCATCTCTTCACTGAGAATATTTGCCCTGACTGTGAGGTACCTAGAGATGATCAGGACCTAAGTTTTCCCTTTGCTTTACTATAGTTACTTTTTCTTCCTTCTCACATTTGTAGGATGAAATAAGGCATGAAATGCTTCTCTGAAAAATCCCTTCTATTCTCCTGAGTGCTTATATTCCATTCTCTCACATGGCACATGAATTTCTTAGCTGTTACACGTTTAGGACAATTAAATTTGTTCCCAGATGTCAAGATGTTATTAATTAGACCTGGAAAATTTGAACTATTGTCTTTTCAGTGAAGAATTAAGGCACTTAAATATTTTTGGTTGAAAAAGGAGCTTAAAAAAAACCATAAAGCTTTATAGAACCTGTAATTTGTTCAGTTTTAGCCTAAATATTGTAAACATCTTAAAATAAAAATCTAGTAAAATAGAAGTAAGTTTCAGAGTTTAGAGATTTTTTTAATACAAGCAGGTATAAATGTTTTCAATTAAACTGGATGGAAAATTTCATTGTGTATTACTTTAGGGAGGAAATGAATTCATAGACTGGAAACTATCATGAACAAGGAACTCTGTGACGGGTCAAGAAGATTTCATGAAGATCTTTGTGGGGTTAACTGTCTCAGGTCTGTCTTTCAATTTTCCCATCATTTTTTTAATCCACCTTAAAAGCCAGTTATTTTTTTTGTTGCCTACTGAACTAGACACCAAATAAATAGCACGCTAACACCTTTCATAAAGGATCTGTGCATCTAAGGAAACAACTAAAGTCTGCTAATAGAAGAAGTCAAAAATTCTAATTCTTTGTGTTGTGGTTTTACTCAGCAGGCAGCTTAGCATCACACAGCCTTTCACTCATTCCTCCCTCCCAGTAGGGTGAGGGAGAGAACTGGAGAAAAAGTTAGAACTTGTGGATTGAGATAATACCCTGTTTACTAGGAAAAGGGAGAGAAAAAAATAGTAATGATAACAGTATAAGTATTTATATTTACAAGACAAGTAATGTACAATGCAGTTGCTTGCCACCTGCCAAAAGATGCCCAGCCAGCCCTGAGCAGTGGTTGCCTCCCTCAACCAACTCCTGCCAGTTTTGTAGTTTTCACATGATGCCATATGGTACAGAACATCCCTTTGCTCACTTTGGGTCAGCTGTCCTGTTGTGACCCCTCAGATCCTTGTACCTCCCCAGCCCTCTTACTGGCAGGACAGTACAGGGAGCTAAATCATACTTGTCCTTGTGCTGCACTGTTTGGCAGTATCAGTGTGTTATTGTCTTTTACCTGAAGCCAAAATATAGCATCATAACAGACACTATGAAAAAAATCAATTCTGTCCCAGATGAAATCAGGATACCTTGTTTAACCTGGAGTGCTCTCTAGTAGTTGCCATGTATCTTAAACAGGAAGAAGCACTTTTATAAACTGAATTTTGTAAGATAATTACTTTTGAGGTTTTGTGGGGTCACTGTTACCATGAGAGCAGAGTACTGATCACTCTAATTTTCTTTTTCAGCACAACTGTCAAGACTGTCAGTCTTTGTTTTCTCTCCTTCCAAAGATGATCCACTGGGAATAATATGTTGCAGACTGCGTTGCTCTTGTATGATCTTCTAGTAGTTTAATGGAGAAACATAAAGCCTTGGAAAGTGGAAAAAAATAGGTTAGGATCCCTCTTATTGTACACAAAGTGTTCTTAGTAAAATTCAGTACAATATACAATAATAATTTCTGATTCAAATGACAATGCATTTATACAATATGAAAAATATACATATATATAGATAAGATGAAAAAAAAAAGAAAAAGATATGTGTATTACATATATAGACCTAGTGAGTAAGTCACTGAGAGAGATCTCGTTCTTTCTTAGTGCAGATTTGGTGTGGAAGGTAATTTGGTGAATCACATTTCCCTGGTGCCTAATACACCAAGTGAGCATTTTTTGAGCTCATTTACAACTACTAAAGCCTATGGCTATGGCTACAGATTGATTTTTAGCATATCAGTGTTAGTCAGATATGTCACTTGTTATTTGTGCATTTGAGCTGCATTTTCTTAACTCAGAGCTGCCTAGCAAAGAACTTGCCATACTACCCAAAATTACCTTTACTTTCTGTGAGTTCAAAAGCTGAAGTGCTTATGATTAAGTATAAAAAAAAATAATTGTTCAAGACACATTTTTTGTGGCAACATCTTTGTGTCTATTATTTCAGGCAGTGATGCTAGAGCAAGCAACTTCGTAGGCATACGGTTGTTTTCAGGAGTTTCATGATATTGGCTAATATATTAGTAATGCAAGATAAGCACTGCTCATATAAGAATTTGGTTCATTTCAGAATCATTTGATTAATTGGAACCTATATTTTTTGTAAACTTGGAATTTCCTTAAAGTATAAAAGAAGATATGGAAATAGTATTTATTACTCATTATATTCTATGACATATTATAAGTCAGTTCAATTCTTGAGTATAATATTGGTGTCCTGTTTAACAGCTCTTGTCATCTACATTTCAAGACTTCATATTTTTAATATCCTTTCACCTCTATCACTTTTACTATCTTGCCCTGCTCTTTCCTTAATATTATACAGTTGGCCCTTTTTCCAGTATCTGTATCAAGTCTTAATCATATACATTTGACAATTGTTTACTGCAGCTGAATTTAGACTATCATACATACAATACTGATAGTGGATATGCAGGTACATAAGAACTGCTGTTACTCATTGTTACGTGTGCATTTCTGTGCATATATAAAATAATTTTAAGATATACAGTGGTGTGTATACAAACGCTTCCTGCTGAAGGATTCTCTCCTTTCTTATCAGATTCACAAGTTACTGGAAAATACGTAACTTTAGCAGGATGGCATTAAGACTTTTTGTGTGTAAACAGAAAATTTTAATACATTTTCATTTTACTTCTTATGCTTCTAGATCATTTCTTCTCATTAATTTTTCCTTATAGAAAAATTAAAATTATTACATGTAGAATAAAAAAAATATATCATTTATGTTAGAAGGGACCATTGGAGGTAAACTAATCCAATCCTCTACTCAAATAAGGATTATTAGTTTGGTTGCTCAGGGATTTGTTTAGCTGAGTCTGAAACATAATGAAAGACATTATTTAGAACGTCTCTGTGCAACCTCTTCCAGAGTTTGGCTGTCTTTCTAGTAAAAAACAAAAACAAGAAGCAGAAACAAACAAACAAAAACCACCTGCTTATTATTATAGTAACAGTTGAGCACAGGATAACAGTGTTGATTTCTCTAAGAAACCTGTCTCAGTGAGTACATAGTTTATTTTTCCAAGACTAGTGCTTTAAAATTAGCAAAAAATAAAAAATAATAAAATAAAAAAATAAGTGGTCATTCAAAATATTTTCCCACCAAAACCATGTGGAAAGTGGTCTTAATATAGAAGGGAATAAGGCTACTTATTGTTGCCAGTTGTGCCAGAATAGGATGAATGTAGGTGTAAAAATAGTGTGAATTAGTAGGTCTAAAATGGCATGTCTAGTTTGGTAGCATTTTATATCAACTTTGCATATATTTTGCACTGGCAGAGAAAGACATATGAATTGAAAGCCAAGAATGAATTCAGGCTAGTATATCTAAACAACTTTAGATGAAGCTTAGAGAAAATTTCATCTGTAGTTCTTAAAAGTCTTTTTTAAAAGTTTAAATCCCTATTCCCCAATCTTTTATGCACTCCACTTGAAAGACAGATTGATTTGTATTATGAAGACTATATGAAAGCAATATTGTAATTTCTTCTCTTTCTTATCTGAAATAAGAGAATTCTTCATTTTGTTCCCCAAGCGCATTATAAAGAACACAGCATAACAAGAAGTGAAGCCATTTCCCCATTTTATAGAATCTGTTCCTATTTTACTTTGCACTGTGAGTTATGCAAGAGTCAGGGAACAGACCTATTTTAGAGAAGTAAATTCTAACTAGGTCAACAGGAGAGAGTGACTTTGTCCTCTGAAGCAGCCCCCTTCCTCCCACCCCCTGCTCACCTCGGCTTAATCTCAAAGGACTCGTTATCTTCGCCCAAACCAACAAAAGGAAACGGCGATATTTCCAAGGAACATTTCAAATCTATTCCATTATTAGTATTTTCTGATGACTCTGGATATAGATATTGTATAGATATTGCTTTATGAAATGTTGTATGACTACTTATTTTAAATTATTTTCTGAGTATTTACAGTAACAGATACTAAATCATTTTTTTTTTTTAATTATTATTTTTTAAATAAGTGGATACCAGTACTTGGAATTAATCTTCTTAAATTTCTCTTAGAATTCTTGGCAGTACTTGCTATCTCAAAAGTTGAATTCCATGATAGTTATCATAATAGTTATCACTCTATTATCTAGTGCAATTGTTATATTGTCTATTTGAAGGACATTTAAGCTTTACATTTCAAGACCAATTTATGTAAAATTTTGAAAAATTGATACATTGGAAGATCACAGTAAACATTTAAAGAGAATACATCAACAGAAATATGAGCATTTTGGCTCCCAAATGGGGTGTACCCATTTTTTAATTTTTTATTTTTGTCTTTACTTCCTGCTTAAAAGGCAACGCAGAACAACAAATCCATTTTGGAGCACAATCTTTTCCAAAACGTTTACAATAGGATGAAGATGTTAGTTTTACATAATTTTTCTCATCCAGTACTTGGGTTTAAGACAGAAAATATCCAGTTATGCTGTCTCTTCTGCTTGTTGAAATTACTTAGAACTCTTGCTTTGAGAAATGCGCGCTTTGGAATTAAAAAGAAGCCAGGAAACGGATTCTGTAAAACAAGTTGGCATACTTCTGATTCTCTGTAGCTTATGACCAAATTTTGGGATAAAGTGTACTTTTTTATATAGTGAAACTCACCTCCTTTTAACTGAGTAAGTTTGTTGGATGGTTTACTGGCTGGTTCAGCCCGATTCCATGACAAATGGGGTGGGGGAACACACGAACCCATGCTGTGGGAAAGGGAAAAAGAAAAAAGGGGAACAGGGTAGAGAGATAGACATAAAACAAAACATCAGCAGTGATCTGAGGAGAAACAAACTAATTTACTAAATAAGATATCGGAATACAAGATAACACGCTATAATACAATACCATATAATTGGAATTGAAGATAATAAATCAAATAAAATGAGCGAGGGTGTCCAAACCCAAAGGCCTTACTCTAATGCTGAGTCAAGATGATTTGGGGAACTCACATGTTGCCAAGTTCAAAAAAAAAAAAAAGGGAAGTTCAAGTGATCTACAAATGGCTTTTATCTTTTGCTCTGAGCAGAAATGGTAACAGAACAACAAACAGTCCTTTGGGGTATGTAGTAGTTCTTTTTTTCTGGGACAGGTACCCAGAACTAGAGCATTAACTCTTTAAATCCCAGTGCACTACATGATGTTATCCTGTGGAATACTGATAACCAAAAATCATAAAACCATGACAGTTTGTTTTGTTCTACCACTGGTGTGGTGGTCAGGGGATCAGTAGTGTCATGTCAAAGTAAGAAAAATAGCATTATTTATTACAAGACAAATGCAAAGTAAATTTTAAAAAATAAGACAAACAAAAAAAATCTGTGAACACTAATATCGTAGATTTTCTGGTACCTGAAATAACAGTCAAACTATGGAAATTTTATGGTACATAAAGTATATTTCCAATTATAAAATCACATTATAAAATGCACTGTCTTACATTGTTGCTAAATATTTGTAATATTAAATATATTTGTTTTTTATAAACAACATTTATTTTCACCCTTAATGTAAGAAACCACCCGTCATTCCATATTGCAAGTTGCTTTGTATGAGTAATTATCAGAATCTTGCTATGTGTGATAATGGATCATCATCTCAGAGGGAAGGTGATGAACATTAAAAAAGAATATAAAGAAACAAAAATCTACATTGCGCTTATGTGACAAATTTCAGAGCCACTGATTTCTGAAAAATAGGTTTTTCCTGTTATTAGAAAGGTGTCAAAACTTCTCATCAGACTATTCCCAGTCCTTTCTGATTATTTTTTTTCTTGTAGTCCTCCTGTGTAGTATTCACTAGACCATAGGGAGGCTGGTAGCATGGCACCTGAATGGTTACAGCAACACCAATGCGAACAACTCATTCACTTTCCCTACAAGCATGTTAATTTTTTATGACTGTATTATCTGAAGTAAATATCTGTTATTCGAAAGAGAAAATAAACAAACAAACAATGCAATCAAGCAGACAAAGGAGGGGATCAGTGCAGCTGCCAGAATTGCTATTCTGGTCCCAACAGAAGCCAGTAAATTATTTCTACTTCCCCTGTGAGTGGTCCTCCTTGTTCAGCTGGAAGAGGAGGACTGAATAGCATGTTTTCCACACTTCATCAAGGATTACCAGATTACGAAAGCATTAGTGTGAAGCAGCCACTGAAATAATTCAAGGGTGCCAAAGGTCTGACATAACAGAAAAGGAAATCTCAGGTAGAGTGCAACAGGTCTGAAAATTCCAAGGAGAAAGAAGTGTATGAATTACAAAAATATTAAGTAGAAGCTTCACAAATTTGTAGTAGGAAGGAGATCTGTTAGTGACAGGTGTAACTCCTCTCACTCAAGCTACCACTGCAGCCCACTTCACTACTTAAACCTTGCCATACAAGAAAGTCTAGCATCAAAAGAACAAAATATATCCCATGATGTTGGTAACTCTAAGTCAGAAAAGAAGGGACATGGAGTTACTTAGAATTACACACACAAAAAAAAAATTGCATCTTAATTCTTGATGTTTTCATGAAATGAAACTGAAAATAAGAGAAAAATTGTGTTGGTATCTCTGCAGTTTCCTAATTAAATTAAAGTCCAATATAGACTAGAAAACAAGGATGTTTTCACAAATTCTAACGTGTTTACAAACAAAATGAGGTTGCTAAGAACATTTATTCTATCTGAATGAGTTTGACCATCTTTCTTATATTTGTTAATGATACTGCAGGAAAATCATTCTGCAGCAAAAAACAAAACCTTTTCATTTTTGTTCCACAGGGGAGACAATATGTGTGCCCTCCAAGCAACAGATTAATCAATCACAGTTCAGATTTCATTTTTCTTTCTTTAGTTTTGACTTTGATCAATACCATACATTCCAACAATACTTTCTCCAGACTGAGTGACTGTTCATCAAGACACTTTTTGGAAAAGTCTAAAATAATCCCTTAAAGATCTCAAACAACAACACATGTGATCACATTATCAAAAATAAATGGGAATTAATTTCATTAAATAAATACAATTTATCTTTAGATCTGAAGTATATAAAGCTGATTTAACTGTGGAATATTATTGCTTTTAGATGATAATTGGTTTGTTTTAAGTATTTTTTAAATTATAATATGCTTTGAATCAGTATAATAAACTCTACATACTTTTTTCATTTTGAGTGAAAGAAATCCTTTCTGAAATTGAGAAAAATAGAAAAACCTTTCATTTACTTTAAAAGCGCAAATTAATTTTCCTGCAAATATCTAGTAATATATTTTGAAAGAAGGGCTTTGACTATTTAATAGGTAAAACAAAAGTTGCATGTGAAAGTAAAATAAAATAAAGAACTGATTCCCATTAGCAGGAATATGGTCAGCCATTTCCAGGAAAGCAAGGTTTTACCATGAATAATAGTTTTTTGGGAAGACATAACTCCATATGTCCCCACTTACACCTTTCCCCCAGCTGAAAATTATGTCATATGTTATGGAATATCTTTTTGATCATCTAGGGTCATCTGTCCCAGCCATGTCCCCTCCCAGGCTCTTATTCTCACAGGCGTGGCAGTTGAGAAGCAGAAAACTCCTTAACTCTTTGTCAGTGCTGCTCAGCAACAACTAAACATGAGTTTGTTACCTACGCTGTTTTCATCACAAGTCTGAAAAATAACTCCACGCAATCTACTATGAAAAAAAATGAACTCTATCCCCGCCTATCCTGTACAGCTATCCTCCAGGTTAGGTTTTAGATTCTCTAGCAAGCTTCGCTTATGTCTGTGCACATCTTCAGACTTACAGAGCCCAATTAATTTAAAGCTGATCTTGCACATAAGACTTCAGCCATATACAGAAAATAGGAATTCTTCATTGATACTTCTTGAAATGATAGAGCTCATAGAATGCTTCAGAATTTTATATTAAGATAAATTATCTTGTAATAAACTATTTCCAAACACTAAGCTATTGATTGTCATGTGCTAATTCTTTAGCTAACTGGAAGAACCTTTGCGGTGTACACAGGTAATCTAGCTGCTAGATTTTTGTATCAAGTGTACTGGCTGAGCTCATTCCACTGAGTTAAACCACATACACTGAGAAGACTGCACAATAATAAGAGCATGATTACTCCATCAGAATTTCAGTGAAATATCCTCACTACAAGGAGAGAGTATTTTGCATCCTACCCTATCCTCAGTGTTTTTCTACTAACTAAATCTACAGTCTCTGCTCATTAGGAAGCTGTCACTCTCATTTTAATTTGTCATGCTGATTCTATTCCGTTACCAGTAGCTGCTGGTCGTTCTTCTGAAAACAGAAGTGCATAATTTTTAGGAACCTAAATAATGTATTGAGTGTTTATCTTTAGTATTTTTTAACTGTTTTTTTTTTAACTTTTTGAACTAATTTTTTGACTTATCATGAGGAAATAACCTGAGATTTTGTTGTTCACTATCAAAAATGGTATCTGTTCATCTTTCAGGACTTACAGAAGGCCAGTTGTTGAATTAAACTATTTTTATGATGATCATAGAACGAGTTAAATCTATAAATGAAAAAATAATTTTATGAAGTTCTCATGTTTCATGGATCATGTTGAAGGGTAAAACTGCAAGTTTCTTGATTCTATCAGTAAACTATTACTGCCAGGAATAGTCTAGCTGAGCTCAACAAACAATAAACAGATCTATAATATTAGGAACTTTAGAGCATAACAGAAAAGAGTTTATTCAAAAAACAAACAAAAAATCTTGCACAGTTTTGTCACTCTGTGATAATAGAAAAAGATTTCTAACTCTACATTAAATGAATCCTTACAGCACTTTTTCACCAAAAAGCCCATATAAAAACATCTTAGCTTTTATTTACATGTTCAAACAAAGGCAAGTTTTGAGCTTACACAGCTCTTTTAAAGGACTAATTACAGATTCAAATACAAGATTTTAGAGCTTGCAAAGCTCTGATCAATATCTTATTTTGCTCTCTCAGGGATCTTTAATTTTTCTTGCCTTTATGTGACAAGAAGAATGATAAATGTCAGTTGCAGATGACACTGAAACTGCAACACTTTTTATTTTATCCTTCTTCCACTCACAGTTATTCTTAGTTATTCAATCTTCAGAAGTTTGAGTCTAATGTTTCTTATGGTTCAAGCTCCCTCTTTTTTTTTTTTTTTCTCCTTTTTTTTTTTTTCCCACACTTTTTCACACCTTTAGAATCAAATAGATGATGCAGTGATATTTACTTTGGAGAGAAGGGCAATCAATTGGACACACAATGTTCTCAATAATTTTAATTAAAAACAGAATAATTTCCCCAAAAAGATCAATTATCTTGAATTGTCTTAAGCAAAGAGGAAACAGAGTACTCATTCAATTATTTTTTTCCACACTCAAAAAGATGCCCAAGAAATGCAAACATTTTTGTACAAGAAGTGGAGCAAAGTCTGGACATTCACAGATGGGATCAGGAATTTCAAGGTGCGGGTGGAACTAAACTTGATTTTCCTCATATTCTCCCCCTACCACGCCCTTTTTATGCAGACCAGGATACAGCTGGCCTTCCAGGCTGCAAGTGCACACTGTTGGCTCATGTAAAGTTTTTCATCTACCAGAACCCCAAAATCCTTTTTGCAGTAAAGATGTTCTTCCAGTCAGTACACATATCTGGGGTTGCCCTGTCCTGCAACACCTTGCACTTGGCACTTCTTCAACCTCATTCATGGCCCACTTTTCATGCCTGCCCAGATCCCTTTTGATGTCATCATTTCCATCTGTTTTGTCAAATGTACCACTCAGCTTCATATCATCTGCAAACTTGCTGGGGGTACATTCAATCCCACTTACTAGATTAATGATGAAGATGTTGAAGAGCATCAACCTCAAGATGGAACCCTGGGGGCACCACTTATCACTGATCTCCACCTGGACACAGAGCCATTTACCATAACCTTCTTGCTGCAGCCTTCCAGCCAATGCCTTATCCACCAAACAGTCCACCCTTCATATCCATATCTCTCCAATGCAGATATAAGGATGTGGTGTGGGACCATGTCAAAGGCTTTGCACAAGTCCAGACAGACAACATTAGTTGCCCTTCATTTGTCCACAGATGCCATCACTCCACCATAGAAGGCCACCAGATCAGCGAGGCACAATCTGCACTTGGTGAAGCCATGCTGTCTGTCTCGGTTCATGTGCTCATCTCACATGTGCCTTAACATTTCTTCTAGAAGGCCATGATCTTTGCAGGCACAGAAGTGAGACTCAGCAGCCTGTACTTCTCTGGGTTTTTCTTTCTCTCTTAAAAATGGGAGTAACATTTCTCTTTTTCTGTCACAAGGAACTTTACCTGACAACTGTGACTTTTCAAATAGGATCACAGAATCATAGAAACAGCAAGGCTGGAAAAGACCTACAAGATCATCCAGTCCAACCATTTACCTATCACCAATTGTTCTCACTAAACCATATCCCTCAACACAAAATCCAAACATTCCTTGAACACCTCCAGAGTCGGTGACTTCACCACCTTCCAGGGCAGCCCATTCCAGTGCCTGAATACTCTTTCAGAAAAGTGATATTTACTACTACTAAATCTTCAGCCTAAATTTCCCCTGGCACAGCTTGAAGCCATTCCCTGTAATTCTATCAGCAGTTACATGAGAGAAGAGGCAGACCCCCAGGTCACTTCAACCTCCCTTCATGGTAGTTATACAGAGCAAAAAGGTCTCCCCTGAGCCTCCTCTTCTCTAGGCTGAGCAATCCCAGCTCCTTTAGCTTCTCCTCTTAAGGCCTATGCTCTAGCTTTGTTGCCCTTCTTTGAATCCACTCCAGGGCCTCAATGTCTTTCTTGCAGTGAGGGGTCCAAAACTGGACACAGTACTTGAGGTGTGGCCTCACCAGAGCTGAGTAAAGGGGGACAATCACTTCTCTGTTCCTGCTGGCGCTGGCAACACTGTTTCTGATGCAAGCCAGGATGCCATTGGTCTTCTCGGCCACCTGGGCACACTGTCAGCTTATGTTCAACCAAGCATCAATCAACACCACAGGTACGTTTCCTCTATACAGTCTTCCAGCCACTCTGCCCCAAGCCTGAGGCTGTTGTGGCCAAAGTGCAGGACCTGGCATTGGCCTTGTTGAACCTCATCCCATTGGCTTCATCCCAGATATCCAGCCTGTCCAGATCCCTCTGTAGGGCCTCGTTACCCCCAGACACTTCCAGCCAATTTGGTGCCATCTGCAAACTTACTGAGGTGCACTCAATGCCCTTATCCAAGTCATCACTAAAGATATTGAAGAGGACAGGCCCCAGCACTGACCCCTGGGGAACACCACTTGTGACCGGCTGCTGGCTGGATTTAGCTCCATTCACTACCACTCTCTGGGCCCGGCCTTCCAGCAAGTTCCTTATCCAGCCAAGAGTGTATATGTCCAAGCCATGGGCTGCCAACTTCAATAGCTGATTAAATACATAGTTCTGCCTTTTTTATGTATAAGAAACATACAGAATAGCATTAATATTTATACCTGAACTTAGCATTAGTTGTTGCTGCTGCTGCTGTTTTTTTTTTTTCCCATGCAAGAAATATGAACAGTTACGAACAGCAAAAATAGACATCATTCTAGCTGGTCTGTTTTATCAGGTGAAAAGTGTTGTGGAGCTTCAGTAATTCTATCCTGGAACTGTTTTGCTAATGGAGAGAAAGATAGGAGGATAGGAAAGAAAAACAAGGAGATTCTGTAAGTCTTAATACAAGTTACTGTGACAGAAAGATCTTGTTTCTTGTCCTGAAAATATAATCACAAGATCTTGAGGAAAATCAATGAATAAAATGATGAAAAAAAATTGGCAGTGGACTGTTTTCATGAGCGTGTCTAACCACAACAGAAAATGTTTGGAAGTGACTGCCTGGGCATGTAAGAAAATCATCATTACTCCCTCATTCTTCCCAGCACGGAGAACAGTGCTGCGTACAAGAAAGCTAAGATGTATTATGAAAAAACAAATCTTGAACTAGGTTTTCAGTAATATTATCCGTCCATGTCTGGCTTTGCTTCTAGTTAAAACAATTCTATTGACCTTTATTGTATCAGAAATAGCGTTCCTTGTATCAGAAATAGTGTTGCTAGCAGGAGCAAGGAGGAAATTGTGCCTCCGTACTCAGCACTGCTGAGGCCACATTTTGAGTACTGTGTTCAGTTTTGAATTCTTCACTGCAGGAAAGATATCAAGGCCATGGATTGGGTCCAGAGAAGGGCAGCTAAGTTGATGAGGGGTCTGGAGCACTAGTCTTATGAGGAGTGACTGAGAAAGCTGGATTGTTGTCTCGCTCCAATTTATAGGAGGGAGATGAGGTTCTTTTAATATCTCTATACCTGGTGTGAGATTAAGAAAAAATGGTTCAAATGTTAGTCAAACCAGTTTATTATAAATCCTCATCAGGGAGATGGGGAAGGTAAGGAGGGCAATAGAAACGATAGGAAAGAAGCAAGAATGCGTAAAGCGGGGATAGGCACTACCAGGATCCAGCAGCAGTCCCGCTGCAGGATGTTTTGAAGGTCAGAGGCAGAAGCAGCAGGGGGAGAGCAGCAGCGAGGCGGGCCTTGGGCAGCAAGCAGATAGCAGGAGGCAGTCGCAGAGCCAATCCGGGAGGAAGCAGCAGGACACAGGTAGCAGGCCCAGGTGAGTCTGTCAGCATGCAGGAATTCCGTAGTGAGGAATCTGATGGCAGACACCTATCCTCACGGTTTTCGATTCCTCTGTGTCTCGCTCCAATTTATAGGAGGGAGAGGAGGTTCTTTTAATATCTGTATACCCGGCATGAGATTAAGAAACAACGGTTCAAATGCTAGTCCAACCAGTTTATTACAGATGTTAATTAGGGAGATGGGGAAGGAGAGGATGGATGCTATTATGAATTAGGGTAATGGGTAAGGGAAGGAGGGCGATAGAAAAGATAGGAAAGAAAAAGCAAGGAGTCTTTATAGGAAGCAAGAGGGAGATAGTCACCACCATGGATCCAGCGTGGTTCATAGTTCAGTCTTTGATCTTCAGAAGTGATGGGTCGTTGGGCACTGTTGTTCTGTTGACGATCGCTAGGACCATAAACAAGGCGATGATGGCCCCTTTTCAATGCTTTCAAAGTGGTCGAGTCAGCTGTCTTTGGAGTGACAGCTCAAATCCAAAGTGATTGAGTCACCTCTCCCTGGAGTGGCAGCTTCTGGCTCCGGGACCTTAGCGGAAACTCCTTTGTTCCTATCTTCCTGGCCTTGCCAGCAGATAAGAGGAAGCAGGAAGTTACCAACTTGTACCTTGCCTTCACAGGATACAATGGCATCATCCCCCAGTTTCCCATATCAAGCTGGAGAGTTATTTAGTCACAGGCCAGATCTTCCACCAGTAAACCGTCCTGAGCACTCTCTTCCAGAGGCAAACAGCTAAAATTGTCCACACAGTGATGTTGATTGCCACATGGCAACACCCATCACTCATCTCCTAGACAAGTCAGTCTTATCACAAGAAACACCTCAGGAAGCAAACTTTGAGACAAAAAACAAAGAAGGATTCTCACACTCTGTTATGCTACTTCTTCTCCTGCCAACATGACATCCCTGGGCGCTTGAGCAAGAGTTATGTGAATACCCCCTGAGATGGCCATCATCTTGAGATAAGTCCACGCAAAAGACCGTTTCACAGCCATTAAGCTGCGGCTTATCTCTCTCTTGTTGCCCCTGGCCTTGTCCATCTGTGTCCTTCAGACAAAGGATCTCTCAACCCCTGCCCAGGACTTGCCTGGACTTTTCATCTGTCTCCCCAGCAAGCTTTGAGACAAATATGATAACAGAATAATATCTTACAATTGTTGAGTCTGGAGAAGAGAAGGATCAGGGGAGACCTTACTGCTTTCTATAACTACCTGAAGGAAGGTAGTGGGCTCGGGGTCAGCCTCTTCTCTTGTGTAACTAGTGATAGGACTAGAGCAAATGGCTTCCATTTGTGCCAGGGGAGATTCAGACTGGATTAGGAAATTCTACTTTTCTAAAAGAATCATGGAATCATAAAATAGTCTGGGTTGAAAAGGATCTGAAAGATCATCTAGTTTCAACCCCACTGCCGTGGTCAGGGTCACCAACCACTAGGTCAGGTTGCCCAGAGCCACATCCAGCCTGGGAAAGATTGGTCAGGCGCTAAAATAAACTACCGAGGGAGGTGGTGGTTTCACAGATTCTGAAGGTGTCAGAGGCAGTTTAGACATTGTGTTGAGGGACTTGGTTGAATGAGAACTACAGGTGATAGGTGGATGGCTGGACTGGATGATCTTGTAGGTCTTTCCAGCCTTGGTGGTTCTGCAATTCTATGATTCTATGACTCTTAATCAAATATAATAAGATTCAAGTCTTGCTTTTCATCCAGAAACTAACAAGTGATTGGTAGTCAGTGTGTAATCTATTCTGAATGAAGCTGTGAAGACTTTTTTTTTTAAGTCAATATTTGTTCCACAAATAAAGATCTTATATTGCTCCAGTTCTTACATTAGGTGGGGTAATTTTTGTTGCTGACTGCTAATAGGTTTATATTGAGTTGTTGAGCATATTAAAAGAATATTAGATTGGAAAACCTAATAAAGACCTGTATTAACTAGTGCTTTTATGAGATCCACATTTTAAAACCTTGAATGTCATACGTCTAGACAGTCACTTTTATCAACATAAATAATGTTGCTTTATAGTGCTGGGATGTTTTTATTATAGATGTAGATGTAATTACATTTTTCTATAATCAAGAAGATAATTTACAGTAACTTCTAAAAACAGTATTTGAAAGCAGCAAAATAAAAGTTATTTTGCAAGTCTATTCTTGAAAATGAGTAATAAATAAAATCTGTTTATGGTGAAAATATTAATTATCTGTTAGATCAAACCTGAAAAGGGAAGATAAGAGAAATCACAGAATCACATAATCACAGAATTACATCACCGAATTATATTTTGGAGAAAGTAAAACGCAGTGTCAAGTCACTTCAAATGAGTTTTTGTCAAATAAGAACATAAACAGAAAATATTTTGCATATATTCACTGTATTTTCATGAACAACCACAGTAATGTTGCTCTATTTATTGTAGGGAACTGTAACTTGTATTTATAACTTCAATTTTAAGTATAACAGATGTTTATGACTATTATCTTAAGAAAATAATTATAATATTTTAAGATCAGTCCGAATATTGAAAATTTATGTTAGATATTATATATTAAAATGTGTCTTGTGCTGATTATTTTCATTTCCTGACCTTGAATATAACATGCTAATTATAGTTAGCTTCTTAAGTTATTGAAACACATACAAGGAAACAACAAGGAAACAACAATAGTGAATTCACTTGCTGAGATTTTTGCTATTGGCAATTCTTATTAACCTCAGATGCACTCAACATTCCTGTACACAGAAAAAGTAATAGTATATATCAGCGTTACAGATGAATACTTAGAAGAAATGGAATTGGCTATTTACTATTCTCTTATCAAAGTTTTTCACTTTTACCAGGATCATTTATTTGTTGTGCTGCTGAAATGCAACCCACTTTATAACTTGTATGTTGTTTTGTGTGAGAAAAACATCACAATCTTTATACACCTAATATGTTGCATCAAAGCTCTAATGCATGCCCAGCGAGTGGTCAAAAAGAAGGTTTACAGTGAGTTCTTCTTTAACTGTTTGTGGTATCTTGCATCCTAGCATGGAGTGGAAATGTATATTTGGGAGACAGAAGGACACAGTAAAAGGCTGCTCTTTCTGCTACATTTAGCTTAACTTTTTGGGTAGCATAAACACATGAAACAGGAGTTATAAGTGATAAGCAGTATAATGATTGTAATATTCCATTAATTGTAAAATATATATATACTAAGAGCAGTATCCTGTAAATTCACAGACTTTATTGTTTTCCATTGAGTTACAACAAGTAGTCTTATGAAAAGCAAGATATATCTTGTAAAGCTACTAATTCATGCTAATATGATCTTCCTGCTGGAATCTTGATGACATGGAAACCTTTTATATTCATAAGATATTTATGTTACAGAATAGATTTGTAATGGAAATAAGATGTCCCATTCATTCTTCAAAGAGAAGGCCACGTGAAAACCATAAAGCCTGAAACCTGTCAGAATCAGAAACCTGTCCAATGATATTTTTTCTTCTTCTTCAGAAATCAAGTATCAGTTCAAAGCAGATTTAAAAAAAAAAAAAACGTTTTTAAAAAATTATTATTATTTTATCAAAACTTTAAAAACTTCTAACCACCAAATGAAGAATTAACGACTGGGAAATGTTTTATGGAAAATGCTGATTAATTCAGCATGACTCAAGTTTCTTTGATTATTGCTTAAAACTTTGATATGAGTGTGGATCTTCTCATTAAAAGAATTTCAGCAAAAAAAAATGGGCTATTATATTGAGCCCTAAGAATTCTGTACCAAGTATCTTAACTTCATCATTTTCTGACATAGTTCTGACTTTATTTAGGTTTTCTGCTTCAAATAAGCTTGCCACAGAAGTAAGAGTGATGCTTGGATTTTCCAATAGGCTAATTTGGGAGTGATGAGATTCAATCTGGATATTCAGAGTAGAGGACTGTATTGGAGATTTGTAAGCCTGGTAAATTCACCCTAATTCTTGTTGTATTAGGCGAATAAGCAGGGACTCGGGATGTGACATGGTAGGCCCTCCTCTGCTCTGTGATTGATTTATGATGCGTGCCTAAGGGGTGTTAACGAAGACATGGCATGTATATAAGCAAACTACACCACACATTAAACGGCCATGTCACTGCTCATCATATTGGTGTCAAGAAGGTGTGTGAGTGGTCATTAGGCTGGGAGCCAGGGCCAGAGCCGGGGCGAGATATGCGAGGGCCAGTGTCCGGGGCCGGTGGAGCTCGAGAGAGCTAGATGCCATAAAAGAGGCCGGGGCTGTCAGAGCACTTTACAGCAGGACGTTAATTGGGGTTGCCGCACGTTATTCGGCAACAATTCTTAGCTCATAGAGCTGTAACAGGAATCCTGAAGAAAGTCAGGTAGTTGGGTTTGCTTCCATATAAAGTTATTATATGAACCCAACTCTTATGATTTTACAATTACTAATACATTAAGAATTTACTTACTGGTACATAAAAAGAACTAATTTATGTTGAAAGTTTATTTAGCAAATTGAGGGAATACATGTTTTGCAGAGTGAAAATATCTGAATTGTATTAAAAGAAAACCCTTGGCTAAAAGTAAATTAATGTTTTATAAAAAGCCAATTAAAAAATATCTAACTTTTAAATATTCAGCGGACTTCTGGCTACTAAGACGAAATCAGTACAACAGTTTAGAAAAATATAACTGTGTACATACTATTCATGATCTGAAGCTTTTAACTACAACAAGCTGATAAACAAACAAACAAAAAAAACAGTGAGAAAGAGATAGCAGCACATTCAAAATAAGTCTTTAGACAAGGTCTTTCTTAGAAATGGGGAGATAGAGGGTAATACAAACTTTTTGAAATGTAAATGCTATTTACATTACTGTCCTTATCAGCATTCCAGCTCACCTAGACTTCACAGCTTTGCCTTCACAACATAATTTGCTGGGTCTGGTTGTCATGTCTTAAACTGTATACTGCAACTGTCCACTCTTTCCCATACCAAAGATTTATGTTTTTAGATCTGTCGCTCTTGTGCCTCTTCATCATAGTCCATTTCTCAGTTCTTTCCTCTGTCTGCTGAACTTGGAGTACTTTGTTTCCCAAGAAGATCTGAGTTCTTAGCTCTATTCTTTTCATGAACATTACTGAAGGGACAACACTGCCCTTTAGAAATCTATGAAAACACCTGTGTTAAATACTGTACAATTAAGTACTGTGCTTGCATATGAAAGCCAAAGAGGCTCACTTTTCTTCTGTGTTTCTGAATATTTAGGCTTCATTAAGTTTAGAGCAACTCTAAAAAACATAATGTTTTTCAAAAGCTCTCCACAGAGAGATATAAAGAGAAGACTATAAATGAAAGATAGCTACTTATTAAATTTGTTCTGTTCTATATTTTGTCTTTGATTAATTCTTTCACTTTAACACTGTTGATAACTGATATTCTGTTGGATTTAACAGTGGCATCCTGTGAAGCATGGAAAATAACTTCTAGAAGGAGAGAAAAATTTTAGTAAATGAAGGGAGTTGATACAAAGTTAAGATATTTAAAGCTTTCTAATGCTTAAAAGGATCCTTTATTTGTATTAGTCATTACTCTGACTTGTGCTAGAAAAAATAATTCCCCTCATATTTTCCCTTAGTCCTAGTAATGAGAGAGACCTTTAATGTCTACATTGATGTTGTGATTTTACCTGTATAAAAGACAAAACCATTTTTCTTTTTGCCTCAAAGCTTGCTTCGTGAGGTCTTTCTGGTGATAAGACTCTGGTGATAAGTGAGAAATGCATATTATCTAGGGGGATGAGTGGCAGGTGTTACTGTGCAACAGTACCTCTGCTCATGATTGTAAAGATAAGCAGAAGGGGGACAAGTTTGTGGTTTTTTTTTTCAGGGGAGTGGCTTGAAGGAACTGACCACAGCAAAAGGTGATAATGCTTGTGCGTGGCAATGAGGGCACCACTCCCTGATGGCTTATCTGTTGGGCCATGTATGTCACATAATAGAAAAGAAAAACAAAAAAACAAACACACAGAGAAATGGAGGATAAAAGATCCTCTAAACTAAGGACTTTGGAGAAGAACTCCCGAAGAAATCTTTGACCGAGAATTCCATGAGGAAAAAATCCACTTTGGAAGAACCCCTCACCGCCCCGGAGGCCTGCTTGCTGCAAAGCTTCCTGGATTACTCCCATCCCCCGCGGTGACCAGATGAGTTCCTGAGAACAACAAACCTGCTACGAACCTTGCTGGACCCACAATGGCAACTATCTCTCTCATGCTTTCTATGAAGAATCCTTGTTTTTTATGTCCTATCTCTTTTCTATTGTCCATCTCCCCTTCCCCATATCCCTAAGTAACTAGGATTTGTAATAAAGTGGTTGGGCTAACATTTGACCTGTTGTGTCTTAATCTCACCATCAGGTATACATATGTTAAAAGAACCTCTTCTCCCTCCTATAAATTGGAGCAAGACAACCTGTCAGGCAGCTTAGTACTAGGCAGACAATCATTCACTCCCTCTTCCAGTAGGATGGGGGAGACAAACTGATGCCCAGTCAGTTCCCATGCAGTGGCTGCTTCCTCAGGCAACTCTTCACATTTTTTAAAGTGTTTTTTTTTTTTTTTTTTTTTTTTTTTTTTTAATAATGTCTTATGTTATGGAAACACTCTTTGGCCATCTTAGGTCAGCTGTCCTGATTCTGTCCCTTCCCTGCTCCTTGTTTCTCCTCAGCACCTCTCACTGGCAGGACAGTAAACGAAGCTCAAAATTCCTATGACCTGTGCAGCACTGCTCAGCAACTGAAACATTGGTGTGTTTTCAACATTCTTTTTCTCCTAAAGCAAATTATAGAATCATACCCGACACTATGAAGAAAATGACTCTGTCCCAGCTGAAACAAGGACAATTCATTAAAAGATGACACATTTTTATATAAATTACCTGACCACAGTCTCAATTTTCTCAGTCACTACTTGGAATCAACAGCCAGTTGCTTCCTATACTTACTAAAATCTTTTTGCAGTTCAAAACCTTTCTTTGGAATGCTTGAAGATGCCAGAATTTAAAATATCACACAAAGACCAAGTGAATAGCTGAACTGTAAACAATCATTAAGCAGAACTCCTGTAGCCTGATGTCATGAACAAACCACAGCAGATTTTTTCCTCTACTGCTCTTTTACTTCAAGGCTCAGATGTGCTTTTAAACAAGAAATAGGGATCAAGGCTTTCAATTCAGTTTTTAAAGAACCAACTTCAAATACAAGAATATTTAGATAAGTACCTACAATTACATACATTTCTAGTAGCAGCAAAATATTTTGCCATATCACTTTAGAATTCGTATTGCTACATAATAGTTATCATTTGAAAAAAGAAGATTCAAATCTCTTCAAACTCACTGAATACTGAAAGGATTGTTGTTTTTTGTTCTGTTTTGAATCTGAGAGGCTCTTCTTACTGTTTCCCTTAAGTAAAAATCATCAACAAAAAATGATGTGAAAACACAGTATACAGGTACAAGCCAAGTCAGATATTTATAACAGGCACACCTCGAGTTCATTGCTGAAGTCATCCGCAGCTAGAATCTAGGTGTCTATATATTTTTAATGATCATTTGGACTAGTCTTGAATGTAATAAATAATTTATTCTCTTTGAACTTCCTGTGAAAATGATGTTAAGAGGTAGTCATTGTCTACAAAATGTTTTTGCTTTATCATTAAGAGAGCTGCTCTATGCAATGCTATTTGTGGGATAAAAACAAGTTCAAGACATGTAAAGGTTTTCGAGGTTTTGAAGAAGACTCAAAAGTGGGGGAAAGAAGCAGGTACTACCAAATGCAGAGTGTAACAGTATTATCCGATGGCAGAAAAATAAAAACGAATCCCTAATCACATGCTTTAGGTTTCAGTATCCCTTCTGTGCAAAATAAAAGTCTTAATTAAACTTTAGAAATGATCTAAGAAGTAAAATAATAATAATAATAATAATAATAATAATAATAATCATCATCATCATCATCATCATCATCATCATCATCCAATTAACATTCTGTTTTCTGACATATATGAAAAGACATGATGGTATGGAAGCAAAACTTACAGAGATATTAAAAGAGTGTCAGAAAGAATGAGGACAGATACATGTTCAGGGAAAGTGTGTACTGCAAGAACACTGATCAAAGTGGTTTCAGCTTCTGCTTTAGCACACTTCATGTTCCCCAGAAATCTGTGCTGTGGAAGATAGGTGGAGACAGATTAAAGATTAATGTGACATCATGGAAATTATAAAGAAAAAAATTGCTTATCCTATGCTTCTTCTAAATGTAAAATATTTATGGAAAAAACAGGAGACCCACAAGTAAACAGTTCAGAAAATATGTTCAGATATATAAAAGAGGTAACTTGTAAAAGAGAGAAATAAGAATAAAATATCAAAAGTAAAATAAATAAAATAACTGTGCTGTGTAGGATGTCATCTCAGATTAATATTTTTTCCTGTTACATTTTGAAACATGTTGTACATAATAAATGCTTCACTTTTTGATTGGGTGCTCTGCTTCTTAGTGAGTAGAAGGAAAGGATAAATGTTTTTGCCCCATTTCTTACATGGAGCAATAATTGTACTCCAGCAGCACACTGCAGGCTACCCTTTATATTGTCACCATGTCCAAGAAGATAAATTTCATGATTTTGAAACTGGAACATATATAGTATGCATAATACTATACAGACAGTACGTACATGTTTATTGACATTGTTTTTCTAGAAAATTTTGATAGTTTAGAGGGGAGTGGCAGTTCCAGCTGAAGTTTGATATTAGCATCAAGTTGGAGGAAAAATAGAGAAAAAATATTTCTAAGTCAAATATTAATTACCATATATATCATATTATAAAATTATAATGTGAAATAATATTTAATAATTTGTATTATAAAACATATACTTTATAAAACTTATATAACATATATTGTCTAATATATAAAAGGTTTATCAAATACAATTTAAAAGTTTAAATATTTGATGCTGTCCTGTAGCTCTGCAATGTGATACTGCCATTGCTAATAGCAGATCAGAGGATTTATATATAGTTTTCAAAGCCTCAGGATTGAGGCTTGTCAAGTTGTCTAAACATTTCTTGACCTGTCTGCAGTTTTGCTTCAACTAGTTTGGATCTAACATCCTTTTTTTTTTTTTTTTTTTTTTTTTCCACTGAGTAGTTATGGATAAGGCATTATATGAAGCACATTTGGCTTCCACATGGATCTACATATCAGTGTAAAAAAGAATATTCAAAGGAGGTTAGCAGATATACAAAAATGATCCCAAGCACACTAAGAGTAAGAAGAGGAAATCTTCACTGAACATCATTCTCCTCCTGGCAAATGACTGCAGAAGCTGATGGTCTGCTGTAAATGTCCCCACATCCTGATCACCAGAATGAGGCCTCCAATCTGAGGATCTAAAGGCTCAAGAAAGGAGAGAGTACACCACCAGGAAAAGGCATGAAAAGTGTGTATAACTATTTTTATTATTTGTGTTTCTTTATATATGGTAATTGGATCCGGACCAATAATGATTAGAAAAATAAAGATTTGAGTTACCCTATAAAGAGCTTTATGCTTTTATGTAACTAGATTGTGTTTTCTCTTTGCCTGTAAAGCAGATTTTGAATGCAACAGCAGATAGGAAAATGTTTTCCTGTGATCACATGCTGAGAAAACTTACCTATGAAAAATGCTTGATGTAAATGACTGATATACATTAGAAGGAACTCTCAGACACTAATACCAGGAACCAATATAGAATTTATATAGACTGGAACAGAAACAGCTGAGGATTGAATACATAATTTTCTACGGTAAATTTAACATTGTGAGCCAGTCAGTATTTTTAGTGCCGTGTTTTCCAGTCCTTCTGGCCAGAAAGTTGAAGCTGGATTACAAATTATTGGTTCTTTCTCTGTCAAAAGAGGAATACAATTTACTTAATATGAATGACATAATGTATTTACATTTTCTCCTGATAACTTTATATCAAGATAAAATGTAATATCTTTTATCTCGAAGATTTATGCTTTAATATAAATAAATTATGCCAGTTACAAAACATGAAAAGCTTACTTAGAATTGGTATACAATAGCTCTTGACAGATAGCTGACTCAGGGATTCATCAGTCTAATGATTGCTGCAAAACTACTGGAGGGTGATTTCCTTATACATAAAATGATTCTGGCAATTTTTTTTTTAAAGCATGTTTTTCTGGATTCTTCTGATAAAGGATACTGGACTGGATGAACTCTTCAGTCTGACACAATGAGACAGGTCTTATGAGCTGCTTCTTTTGAACAAATATCTTCCTAAGAAGAAATAGAAATAGAAAATTTTATGACGTCTTTTTATTAACTTGCTTATAACTAGTTTAATTATCATCATGCCCAAACATAGTTATTCTACAAAATAATATTTATTAATCACTTTAAATAATTATCTCTGATTGTCAAGTAAAATTGAAAATTTGCATTCATTTTGGGAATTTTTAAAACATGGTTGAGGAAAAGGAAAAGGAAAAGGAAAAGGAAAAGGAAAAGGAAAAGGAAAAGGAAAAGGAAAAGGAAAAGGAAAAGGAAAAGGAAAGGGAAAAGGAAAAGGGAAGGGAAAAGGAAAAGGGAAGGGAAAAGG
>JAPSGF010000002.1:2403471-2424075 GCA_035772895.1 Perdix hodgsoniae | reverse complement strand
AGGGAAGGGAAGGGAAGGGAAGGGAAGGGAAGGGAAGGGAAGGGAAGGGAAGGGAAGGGAAGGGAAGGGAAGGGAAGGGAAGGGAAGGGAAGGGAAGGGAAGGGAGAAAAGAGAGAAAGAAAGAAAAAAAATCTGTTAGTTGTAAACTCATTTAAGAATCATAGAATCGTTTGGGTTGAAAAAGACCTTTAAGATTTGATCATCCAAGTCCAGCCATCCAGCTAACACTACTAGTCCACTGCTAAACTATGTCCCTATGTGCCACATCCATGCTTATCTTAAATATCTCTAGAGATGGTAAACAGAGAAGCCTGTTCCTATGCCTTTCCATGAAGAAGTTATTCATAATATCTAGTCAAAAACTCTCGTGTCATAAACTGAGGCCTATCACTTGTCACTTGAGAAAAGAGACCAGCAGCCTACTCACTGCATCCTGTTTTCAGGCAGTTTCCTGAAGACTAAATAGCTCTAGTTCCCTCAGCCTCTCCTTGTAACCCCAACTTTGTTGCTCTTCTCTGGACATACTAGAGCAACTCGATATCCTTCTTGTAGCAAGGGCCCAAAACTGAATATAGTACTCAAGGTGTGATCTCACCAGAGCCAAAAACAATGGTACAATCACTTCCCCGGTCCTGCTGGCCACACTATTTCTGATACATGCCATTATGCCAATGGCTTTCTTGGCCACTGGGAAGTTCTGCCAGCTCATGTTGAGCCGGCTATTGGCAAGCACCTCCAAGTTCTTTTCTTCCAAGCAATTTTCCAAAAGCCTTAAGGCTCTTAGCGTATTAAGACACAAATACATGATCTGGCACTTCCTGAGTACCATAATTGGATGTGAATCCTAGATCTATCTTATTTAGGTCACTCTGCAGAGCTTTCATACTCTCAAACTAATCTATAGTTCCATCTCACTTGGCATCATCTGCCAATATACTGAAAGTAAATTCAATCCCCTCATCAATATAATAAGTAAAAATATTAAACAAAACTGGAGGAAGGATCTTCATCACCAACCCCCCTGCCACAGGCAGGGCTACCAACCTCCCCGTTTAATACTAGACCGGGCTGCCCAGGAGCCCATCCAATCTGGCCTTGAACACTTCTAGGGATGGGGCATCCACAACCTCTCTGGGCATCCTGTTCCAGCACCTCACCATCCTCATAGTAAAGAACTTCCCCTGACATCCAACCTAAATCTTCTCTCCCTCCACTTAAAAGCATTTCCCCTTGTCCTGCAGTTATCAACCCTTTCAAAGAGTCGATTTCCCTCCTGTATGTAGGCTCCCTTTAGGTACTGAAAGGCTGCAATAAGGTCACCCCGCAGCCTTCTCTCCTCCAAACGAGCCCAGCTCCCTCAGCCTGCCTTCATAGGGGACGTACTCCAGTCCCCTGATCATCTTTGTGGCCCTCCTCTGGACGCTCTCCAACATCTCACTGCCTTTCTTGTACTGGGGGCTCCAGACCTGGACACAATACTCCAGATGGGGCCTCACAAGAGCAGAGTAGAGGGGGACAATCACCTCCCTGTCCCTGCTGGCCACCCCTCTTCTGATGAAGCCCAGGATACCATTTGCTTTCCAAGCTCCAAGAGTACACTGCTGGCTCATGTTAAGTTTTTCATCTATCAAGACCCTCAGGTTCTTCTCTGCAGGGCTGCTCTCAAGGTCTGCTCTTTCCAGTCTGTCCAGATGCCTGGGATTCCTCCAGATCAAGTGCAAAACCTTGCATTTTGCTGTGTTGAACCTCACCCCGTTCACCCAGGCCCACCTTTCAACCCTGTGGAGGTCCCTCTGAATGGCATTCCTTCCTTCCACCATGTCAACTGCACCACTCAGATTGGTGTCATCAGCAAAGTTGCTGAGGGTGCACTTGATTCTGTCATCAATGTCACTGATAGATATGAAGATATTAAAGAGCACTGGTCCCAAGACAGACCCCTGGGGAACGCTTCTCATTACTGGCCTCCACCTGGACATAGAACCCTCATGTGATCAAGGATGTCGTCCTGGAGGATCTGTTCCATCATGTTCCCAGGCACAGAGGTGAGACTCACCTGTAGTTCCCTGGGTCCTCCTTGCTCCCTTTCTTGTAAATGGGAGTGAACCTTCCTCCAGTCATCGCAGACCTCACCTGACAGCCATGACTTTCCAAGTATGACAGAGACTGGCTTGGCAGCCACCTCAGCCAGCTCCTTCAGAACCCTGGGATGCACATCAACCAGCCCCATAGACTTGTACGCATTCAGTCTCATGGGGCAGTCTCGGACTTGCTCTGCTCTTACAGTGGAGGCTGGGGAGGGATTTACCGCCCCAGTCCCCACCTAGAGGCTTAGGGATGCAGAACTCAGGGACGTAAGAAATGCTGCAATCCTGGCCACCAGTGAAGATGACAGTGAAGACCGAGGCTAAGAACTCATTCAGTACCAGAGCCTTCCCTTCATCTGTTGAAGATGTTCTCCTCTTACGTTTACCAAAGGAGGTATGCTTGCTTTGACCTGTCTCTTGTGGCCAATGTACCTGTAGAATGTCTTCCTATTGTTTTTCATGTCCCTTGCCAAGTTCAGTTCCGCCTGCATCTTGGCTTTCCTGATCCCACATCTGCAAGTCCAGACGGCATCCCCGTATTCTTCCTGGGTGACACACCATTGTTTCCAGAGCTCGTACACACCTTTTTTTGCCCTCATCATGCCCAGCAGGTCCTTGCCAAGCCATGCAGATTTCCTACCTTTTCTGCCCGGTTTCTTATTCAGAGGGACAGAGAGCTCTTGTGCTCTCAGGAGGGCATCCTTGAAGAGTAGTTAGCTCTCCTCAACATCTTTGCTTTTAAAGAGAGCATCCCATGGGTTCTTTGACTACAGTCCATTGAACACCTTAAAGTTTGCTCTTCCAAAGTTCAGGGTCCTGATGCCACTCTTTACCAGACCCACATCCTTCAAGATCATGAACTGGACCAGGGCTTGGTCATTGAAGCCCAGGCTGCCTCCAACCTTAATGCCTGTAATGATCTCCTCCACATTAGTGAGCAGCGGGTCCAGCAATGAAAAGGAGATATACAAGAGCGGAAAGCAAGCTTAATATTTAATGTATATCGCAATTGTTACTATGATTACAGAACTTGTATTATATCATAGAAAGTCTTAGGTTGGAAGAGACATTTAAGATCAGATGATTCCAACCCCCTGCCATGGGCAGGATTAGCAGCCACTAGATCATGTGTGATAACAAATTTAGTGTCCTGATGGAATAACCTGATTCTATTGTTGCCATTTGGTTACATAAATTAATATATGTCATGCACATCTTTAAAGTGGAAGCTGAAAGATACACCCAAGAATAATCAATTTTTATTTCTGGATATACAGAATTCCTGAGACAAATTTTTTCAGATCATAAATTTACTTTACCAGATACCAAGCAAAAAATAGTGGGAAATTTGTTGAAGGAAAATCTTAAGAACTGTCTTTAAGACTGACAAAAACATCTAGTATGTATTTCTTGCTGTTGTCACCAGTAGCATTCTAATGAACAGCTTGTCTTATCAGAGACTCGTTCTTTATTATAATCATAAATGGTGCCATACAAGGCATCATTCTTCTCAGCAATAAGCATTAGGATAATATATTTCATTTGTTCAGAATCTGCAGGGAGAAGGAATTCTTTTCTTCTTTTATATTTTAATCTATGCTTGTTGACTATGCATAGAAGACTGTAACAGCATTTAATGAAAGCTTCCTTGAATAAAAGGAAGAATCCTATAAATTCTAAAGCAGAGATATGCCAGCAGCATAACACCTGCCACTGACTTCTTCCGATAGATAACAGTAAGAGACTCACTGCTTGCAGGTAATAACCCACTGGCAGTGACTGTTCAAAAATAACTTTTGAATTTGATAGCTTTGTGCAACATGACCTGATACAGCAAGCTACCTGCATTATAAATAAGAATTTTTGTCATATCAGTGTTTGATGGACTACGGATATAAAAATCCAGTAATATCATACTAATGCCCAATATCGATTCAAAATGGAAAATGTTTGATAAAGACCAAACACGCTGTAGTATTTCTTTAGTTATTTGAATTCCCAGATTATCATATTTCCTATTTTTATTGAATAATTCGTGATTCTGATTATGTTTTCCTTATGATTTTACTCTGAACCTTTCCATTTCACAGCAGTATTTTGCAGTGCCTTCCTGTGTAAGTCAGCCACTGAAATGAAAAAGATGTGTCCACACTGATTCAGCATACTAAAGATCTTCTATATTTGCTTTTTAAAGTTTATCAAGTTCCTACAAATCTGACCATATAAATTATCTCCAAAATAAAATTGTATCCACACACATACCCCTTGCTGAAAAGGTAGGAAAGAAATAATCAGCACAGAGCCTAGAGAGAAAATACAATTAAAAAAAATATATTATTATTTTTCCTAACTTGAACCAGCTGATTGGATAAACCACTATAATATGTATTTATGAAACAAATGATGAGCCACTGAATTATGAGGTGATAATAGGTTGGGACTGTTAAGTGATAAAAATTATGAAAGTTAAACTAAAATGACTGCAGTTCAGAAATTTCTATAGAATTTCCCATATTAGCTACATAACATAGTGAAGATTCCCATTTGGATCTATATTACATGGCCAGTACATTCTGCTCAATCAGCTCCGATGTTTAACAACATTCAGTTGCAGCCTTTTCTCTCAGCTATGAATATCATTATATTTTTCCCCTTCTGATCTTTCTGCTTGGCAATTGGCTTGTTAGGAACATTGAATTTCATCTTTCCATCTGATTTCCTTTGGTTACACTACTTTTATCATTTTAACTTTTTTATTCTCTGTTTTATTGTTTCCTCATTTTTGTTATTTTTAACTACTGTACCCCAGTTGTTATTCTATCTTAAAAACAGTTTTGGCATCCATCTAGCTGTGTTTTGTAGTAGAAGATTTAAAGGCAACAAAACTGCTGCAGATTATTCTACAAGAAAGGATCACATAATCCAAATAGTAATTCCTAGGGAAAGTATAATTCCAAATCAGAAGTGAATGAGCTGCAGAGCCTCTATTGTTGAGTAGATGTATGTCTGAGTATCTTTGCCAGTGCATAGAGCTTAGCTGGGTTATAGCCAAGTTCCATCACAGTACTGAATAACTCTGCTGGAGGCACTTTTTGATTGCTTTTGCACTGTGCTTCTTTGCACATTTAGATGAATCACAGCTTTTCTCATTTTCTAGGACAATCAGATTTTAAAGTCCCATTAATGAATGTGTCAAAGCTAACCATAAATTGGCCCCAAACTTGGAGAACAACAACAAAAAAAAGTTAATTATGTCAAACTGAATGAATAGCATCTGTGAATATGCCACAGGTTGCTTTCCACTTAAAATCATGTTCTGTATTTGAGATAAAGCATTTTGAAGATCTGAGTATGAGAGCTGTTGAAGATGGCTAAACTTTCGTAAAGAACATTGACACTGTTCATCAGTCAGACAGTAACAGTAAAGAAGAAAGGCTGGTGGGTGTTCATTGTCTAGATTTTTTTCCTCCTGATTAAAGTTAGTTTGCTAGTTACCATGCTTGCACTTATAAAGTATAACTGAAAGTTGGTAAACTGTTGCACTGAGAAGCAATGGATAGCATCACTGGTCATATTGGAGATAATATTTCAATGCTAGTTTTTTAATCTACTACAACAGCGTTCCTGAACATAATTTTATTGAGAGAATCTACACATGAGACTCTGGAACTACTGACACCTATACTTCTGTGCCACTGAGAACCATCCCAGATCAGAGACAGAGACTGTACGTATAGTACTTCCAGAATTGAACTATTTCCAATGAACCACTTACTCCAACTTAAAGAGGGGAAAAAAAAGAATATCTTGAGTCTCATTTTCTTTTTCATATGAACTCATAAAACCAAACCTCTAGAATTGTGTCATATTTCTAATACTAATTTGAATTTGCTTTGTTTCCTGTTTCCACTTTGTGATTTCACCTCTAGTAGAAAAAAAGAGTCAGTTTGTAAGTGTTTCTTTTCTGAGAAGAAATAATAGTCAGCTTTGAATAATCTTCTAATTAGGGTGTTCTTGCTTAGCAGTTTTGCAGAGAAAATGGAATCTGGAGGTAAAATTATATGGCATGTGTAAGACTAGTACCTATTAGTCTATTGCTTCTTGAATGTAGTCTCTGGTATCAATCATTATGTAATGTTATTACTGACTATTTTAGTAAGATTATATATTTTATATATTTTTTATATATAATAACTATATATATTTTATATATTTATATAGTTATTACTATTTTAGTAAGATTATGTACACTAACATAACATTGACTACAAAGAAGTATTCCAGCATGTTGGCATATTTTTGCTTTGAAGGTACAAGCAAAATCTTATGAAAATTATTTTTCTTAAGTTCTTTGGATTGTTTATTGCATAGTTGCATTTCATTTCTCTCTATATAGTTCAGGTTTAGTAGTCATTGTTGTGTCAGTTATAATGGACTGTCCAGGTACAGTAATGAGCTCACAGCAATCTGGGTGTTTTGTAGTAACATGGCTTTTACATGATCCTCTGGAATGAGTAAAGAACTCTTACTGTTTTATTTAGTATGCTAATTGTTGTTCCATCGTAGTTACTGTCTTTTCAACAACTAAACTTTCTTGATTGTATTTCTAGTAAAAGTTCCTGAAATGACAGGATTAATAATTTCTCAATGATTCTATATCCCTAAAGTGAAAAAGAAACAACCTAGTTTTTATTTCAGTGCTTCACAAGACATGTAACTTGTACAGAAGGCTAGATCACTAGTATGACGTTCTGTTGGGAAAATCAATTTTAGGAGGAATGCTGCCAGGCATGTATATGACATGGAACTTGGTGACTGTTTAAAACTGAGAAGTAACTTAATAAGCTATGCTGTTACTGAAAGAAATATCATTAAAAAAATTTGGCATGGATTTTGTAATTAATACTCCTGTGCTTGAAAAGACTGACGATGAGGTATGAGAGAACATAATATTTTAAAATATAGGCAATGACACAAACTGTGAAGTTGCCTATTAAATAGAGTCCACTGTCATGGGGAAATGCTTCCCAGAATTTCATATGGTAATATTAGCTATGAAATCATTTCAGTGAGCAGAAGGCTGTTTTGAAATGTACGATGTTTGGAAGTTCAGTATATCCTGACTGAACATGTAAGTGAAAACGTACGGCAAATATTGTAACCAAAAAGAACCAATCAAAAAATATATACACATACATACTATTTCCCTCTTCTCTTATATGGTTTCATGTGCTTATGAAAGAATTCACTTCAGAGTACTCAGTTCAGATGAAATCAGCAGTTTGTATTTCCATGAGCAACACAAGTTTAAATAAGAAGTTTAAGGATAAGAACTCAGCTTTCTCGTAATAATAGAGGTATGGATCCCTCCAACGTTTTTGGACTCCATTCTTTTCAATTATATTTTTTTTTTTTTTTTTTTTTTAATCTAGTGACAAACCTGTCATACAACAGTTCATTTCATGGTGATTCTGTCCTTAGGCTCATAATCCATACTTAAGGCTTTATTTGATAAATACACGTCTCTCCAAATGTAATACCTCCTATTTATTTCCATGTAAGCTACAATACAATGAGCACAATAACAATACTTGACAAAGCACATACTCAGCTATAAAACAATTTTTCAACAGTGTCACCACCATTTTCATCAGCAGTGAGCTAGATTAAGTCTCAAAGCACGTGAGAAAGATGATATATTGAAAAACTGGGAAAACTACTTAGGTAGGGAAAACAGTTATGTTGGACAAGTAGCAATCTTTTAGGAATACATACATGTAACGCAAAATTGTGCTGGACCAGTTCAGCCTACACTACAGAAACTCACCTACCAGTTTTCCACTGTATCGCAAAATAGTCACTATGAAGAGATGCCAAATTGGATTAAACTAAAAGTTTCAACAGTCAAAACAGAATTATGTAACTGTAACATGATGGAAAGGATAGCAACTGTAGCAAAGTAACAAAGCTGCAGCAAGCAATTATATGCTCAAATGCAGCAGCTATGGTCACAGAAACAAAAGAAAGAACCTACTTACCCTCAGAAAGCATCAAACACAGAGAGACAAACCAGACAAGGTCTGGGAAGGGGTGGAGCCAGGATCCTCACCTGGTCACTCAGCTGAATTGCATGTACCTGAGCTCCTCTGGGTTGGTCCTGACTTCCCACAAGGTGCACAATCACTGTTTCAAGACATGACTTAGCATTTCCACTACAGTAACAAATCTCACTAACTTGTCAGCAGAACTCTTATTCCAAAATAAACTCTGATAAATGTCTATATTTTACCTTTAATTCCTTAATTAAAACTTATTACAAAAACTTATAATAAATGCAATAATCTGCATTAAATTGTGTACTATTGAAAGAAAATCTGTATTTCTATTTTCCCAAGCTTGCAATATTGCTTTATTTTCAATTTATTAAGAAAAATCAGATATACTAAAGAAACATTTAAAAAACTTTTCAAAATTCTTCCACACTGAGGTATTATGTCTTGTTCTCCAGCAGAACAATGGCTTGTCTGGGAGTTCTGATATTGAGACTTACATTAAAAATTCTTGAATTTAATTCAGGAAAATTGTCTATTTTTATTTGGGATTTTCAAAGAAATTTTATTTTTTCCTGTGATTTTTTTTTTTTTTTTCCTGACCGGTCAATCATCACTGTTTAAATATGAATGCTAATTAATTTATTAATTTATTAATTTATTTATTTATGTACCCATTCCTGAATTAGTTGCCTGCCTATCTCTAATTCTTATAAGGGAGTATCTGATAGCTCTCCAAGAGAAAGACCCACTCTTGAACACAAACAATGGCAAGAATTCCTTAAATGGAAAAGTAATTAACCTTCTTGTTAGAAGTAATCTCTTCTGAACACCTGGAAGTTTTTTTTCAACATGACTCTCCTGTTAGCATCTTTTAGCAAAATGTGTTTGAGTGTGTCTGCTGAGTGGAGGTGATTTATAGATTTTATTTTTTTTTTACTGTCATTTCTTCATTAATTTATATAATCTTTTCTATTTTTAATCCTTCTTTAAACAAACAGCAACAGCAAATAGTTGTCATAAAACTCTGTGAAGAAGCATAATTCAACATTATCTTGATAGTTTCAGGCTTATAGCATATTGACAAATTGCCTGAAGTTAACAAGAGCTGAAAGCACTGCTCTGTCCCATGACTTCCATAACATACATAATGTCAAATTTTGCCACGACATACAACATGCACCCTTTTAATGATCTGAAAAATGTGTTACACAAAATCATGAACTTCTTTAATCCTTAACTGCTTTCAGTGTTAAATATGTTTATTCTGAACTCTAAAGCCAAGACTTAAGGGAAACAATTTTGTTTCTTTGGATTCACGTATGGTTGCTAAAGATGTTCTGGTGGATTACCTGTGGAAATATTTCATCAACATATTTTAGCACTGGGTGAGATTTTTTTTTGTTGATAAACTGGGGATTATGATAATGAAGTGAAAATATTATGAAACAAAGCTAGATGGTTTGATTTCTTTCCAAAGAAATTTCCCGTTGATACCACATAATCAAATAATTGTCAGTGATGTCTGAAAATCACAGGCTTTCTTTTCCATCTTTTGTTCCCTCTGGAAGACTTCTATTTGCCTGGTTACAGGCCATTATTGTGTTTTCCCATAGCTGATCTTTATTTTGATATTTTCTTTTCTTTTCATGGCAATTATACCACCACAGATACAAATTTGTTATGCAGTTATTGTTTTTATAACATGCCCCTAGGGATAAGCTATGCTCTTAGATATAAATGGCAGCTGTTGTCTGTGATGCTATGAAAATAAAATGGTGGAAAGGTCATGTCCTTCATTCCTAGAAATCCTTTTTTTTTTTAGCTAGACATTTGTGGCAATCTTAAAACTATATACTGACATTTAAATACTACATCTATAGTAATGAAGCCATGTGGGAAACCTTCAGGTTTGTTTATTTGCATTCTATTGTGGTTTAACCCATCAGGCAACTAAGTATCACACAGCCATTTGCTCATTCCCTAAAGGGAATGAGGAAAAGAATTGGAAGCAAATTAGAACTCACAAGTTGAGATAAAAGCAATTCACTAAGAAAAAAAAAGAAAAGGAAACAAAATGATAATGATATAGATACATAAGTTACCGCAATGCAATTACCTCCAGATAAATGATAACCAGCAACTCAGCCTGTGACAGACTCCCCACAGCTTCATAGTTGCCTGCATGATGTCATGTAGTATGAAATAACTCTTAGACTAATTCAGGGTACCTGTTCTGGCTCTGCCTTGCCCGTTGCTGCTGTGCCATAAAAGCAGTCTTTTCTCTTTCAAGTGATCTGGTTAGTTATGGATGTGTGGTTCTCATTTAGTGATGAAAGGTCAGTGTGCTGTTAATACAGTGTTGACTGAAGTCAAGTCATTAACCTAACTAAATTTTTTGCTATTTGTAGGAAATTAAATTTTCACATTCTTTAAACAAGTTCTCAAAGTTTGATTCCTTCCTTCAGCTTTCTATGGCAAGCTTATGTTTCAAAAATACAGTATAGAGAAAGAGACTTTTTTGTGATTTAATGATAGTGGGATCAAGTGTACTCAGCAATTTTGTGCGTGATACCAAGCTGCCTGGTGCAGTTGACATCCTTAAGGAACATACCCAATTTTGAACAGTAAACTCAGGAAAAAAACTCAGGATGTTCAACAAATCATAGAATTGTAGAATGGCTTGGGTTGAAAGAGATCCCAAGGATTGTGAAGTTACAACTCCCTGCCACAAGTAGGGCCGCCAACCTCCAGATCTGATACTAGTCCGGGTTGCCCAGGGTCCCATACAACCTGATCTCAAGCTCCTCTGGGGATGGGGCATCCACAACCTCTCCGGGCAGCCTGTTCCAGTACTTTGCCACTTTCTTGGTGAAGAACATTCCTCTGTTATCCAATCCAAATCTTCCCTCCTTCGACTTAAAACCTTTTCCCTTGTCCTGTCACTGTCTACCCTTGTAAGAAGTTGATTCTGCTCCTGTTAATAATCACCTTTTAAATACTGTAAAGCTGCAATGAGGTCTCCTTGTAGCCTTCTCCAAGCTGAGCAGCCTGTCTTCGTAGGGGAGATGCTCCAGCCCTCTGATCATCTTTGTAGCCCTTCTCTGGACCCTCTCCAACAGCTCCACATCTTGCAGTACACCAGATGGGGGCTCATGAGAGCAGAGTAGAGAGGAACTCTCTACTCCCTGTCTCTGCTGGCCCCCCCTCTTCTGAAGGAGAAATCCAAGTGCAAGGTCTTGCATCTGGGTTGTGGAAACTCCCACTTTCAGCACTAGTTGCAGTATAAAAGGTTTGAGTAGTACCCACGCCACAAAAGAACCTGGGGGTACTATTGGATTGTAAGCTGGATGTGAGCCAGCAATGGGCTATTGCAGCCCAGAAAGCTAATTGTATCCAGGGCTGCATAAAAGAAGCATGGTCAGCAGGTCAAGAGATGTGATCCCACCCCTCTACTTTGCTGGTGAGATCTCACCTGGGGTGCTGTGGAGTCCTCAGTGCGTATTCACACACCTCAGGAGTGTGTCCAGAGCAGAGATGCAGAAGTAATCCAAGGAATGGAACACCATCTCTAAAAGAACAAGTAGAAAGAGTTGGGGCTGATCAGCCTGGAGAAGAGAATGCTCTGGGGAGACCTGATAGCAGCCTTTCAATATCTAAAAGAGGGCTATAAAGAAGTAAGGGAACAGATTCTTTACAAGGTCTGTTGTGATAGAACAAGGTGAAATGGTTACGAACTAAAAGAGGGGAGATTTAGTTGGATTTAAGAAAAAGTTTTTTACATCGAGTAGCAAAGAACTGGAACAGGTTGATCAGAGAGATGGTAGATGCTCCATCCCCAGAGACATTCAAGGCAAGGCTGGACTGGGTTCTGTGCAACCTGATCTAGCTCCTCTTTATTGCTGGGGAGTTGGACTAGCTGACCTTTAAAGGTCTCTTTCAATTCAAATGATTTTATGACTTTATTGTAACACAAATATCTAGTATTTCATAACGTCACACTTCGAAATTGACTTTTAACTGACATATTCATTGAAAGTATATGCATTTTAACCTGTTGAACAAATAACTACTATGAGATATATATTATTTTGCTTTTATGCAGTGCTTTATGTGTCTTGATCTCTTAGAGGGGAACATGATCTTCATTAATATTATCATCAATAAAGTTAGGAAGCTCCTACAGGAATTCCAAACTAGAAAGTAGTGAAGGTTTTAATTAAACTAATTGACTAGGGAAAATTAATTTAAATTTAAGAAAGATGTTATGGTTTGCCATGTCATCCACACTGAATTCTGAGAGCTTGGAATTATTAGAAGCAGAATAATAATAATATTCTTCATAATAATGGCTTCCATAGGAAAGACCTCTTTTCCAATCAGGAATCCATTACTAGCGAGGAAAAGCTTAATCAGATCTTTAGAACTAAGCTTTTAAAATAAATCAGTTTGGAAAGAGCAAAATAGTAACTGAAAGCTACTTGGGTTTACTTTTATGATCTCTAAGCTGGAAGTGTTTAATTATTAGAATTCTATGGAAAAAGTCATTTTTAAAATTACTGCACCTCAGCCCATTTCTGAACCTTCTGTATATAACTGGCTAAATCACTGAAATAATTGCATTCTTAGAATAACTTTAAATGATACAAAACCACAGCGACAAGATCACATGCTTCAGTGTTTACACATATAATTGATGTGTATGTCTTTATTATGTCTTTACATCACTAAAAGAAAAATTCCTGAAGGTATTGATGGATTTACACCAATGCCTTTTTGTAAATTTTATAGTGTTAAAAACAGGAGAATGCTTCAAGTCTAATATAATGCTATATTCCTAAGGGAGATATATGCAGAATCTACTTTTGTGAGTTCTATTTGATGATCAAGAATATGAAGGATAACAAAAGCTGCTGCCTTCTTTAAGTGAGTTTCAGCAAAGAAAAATTCAAATTGCCATAGATATTGACATGTATTGACTTTATTATTTATCTTGCCATTCTACATTGACTACTTTGACCTTAACTGATTACATAAGTGTAGAGGATGAATAATGCATATGTGAGCTGAATGTGCTAAGGATACAGAATGTAGAATGATTGTATTTAAAAAACAACAACAACAACAACAAAACACCCCACAATTATTATGACCAAAACTAGTCACTCAGTCTCACTAAATGTTACAGACATAAATATTAATTCCATTTGAATTTGAGGGTGCATGTATGTATATAATAAATACATTTGCAGTGAAACTTATACAATGCAGTTTTAAATATTAATTTAAATCACAGGCAAAGATACAGTAGCATATTGTCTGAATAATAGCTCCAGGAACAGAGATTGAACAGACATTTCACTGTGGCCAGCTGGGATTATGGCCTTTAAAAACATATTACATCCACATAAATGTTTTTTTGGCTTCCAGAATCCGGGACCATCTGTCTGGATGGCTGCGTGCCCATGCAAAAGTTGGTAGAACCTTTGTCATTACACTGAAAAGTCAGGTATCAATGAGATTGAGATAGAAAGGTTTGCAGAACACTGCAAAGGACATCTGTTCTGCAGGAAAAGAGGAGGAAGTCCATATCCTGTGGCAGCCCCACTACACGGACACCACATGCCTATTTCCACCTTATGACACCTGTTCATAGTTACAAGCCAAAATAAAAAGGAAAACATATCCTTGAACAAAAGGGAATAGATGGTATAGATTCTTAAAGCTTTCTGTGTCTGTCAAGAAAATAGTTTTCACTGTGGTAGGCACTTGGGAAACCAAGGATATATGGGCTACCAGAATGAAAGTCCAGGCATTTTGTATACCAACAAGACCTTCAAAAACAATGTTCTTGGAAGGCAACTAAAGTGAGAAAAAGAAACAAACTTTGAAGATCTAGATATAACTTTTTGCATAAACTGTTAATGGAAGGCAATAAATTGACAGCAGTAACCAATGAGTAACAGAATGTTCTTCTGCATGCCTTATAAAGAAATAGTATAATTTGTGACTATCTCTGTTCATGAAAATTAAGTAAATATAGTGTAAACTTCTGTTTTAGCTTGGTACACTGTCAGAGTACTCTTGCAGTAGAACAAATTAATCCACCTTTCAGGTGAAATGGCAACATGACACAAAAGAGGACAGTGGAGTTGTTGTATAGCCTTACAGAAAATTCATGTTACAAATAAAATTATATATAAATTCAATCTGGAGTTTTAATTCATTTATGACCTCAAAGAATTCTAATTCAAATTTTGTTTTGAATGGACAGAGGACAGAGTCTATTTGAGACTAAACAGTCAGGAATACTATTTGCCTACAAACACTGTCATTTTAATTAAAAATAAATCAATAAAAAGGTGTTGTTTCTAATCCAGTGTCCAAATCCTGAGTTTTGAGGAAAATAGTGATTTAGGGGAAGTATGAGCGGTTCTTCTGTGAAGTAGTATGCTTAAAGCAAAAATTAGGACTTTGATATTTTTCTCTATATACTGATGAAAATCATACACATACAATAGCACAAGAACATATTAAATGATTTATTATACATTCAAGAACATATTTAGAGTCTTCATTTTAAAAACAGATATATATTCATTTTAAAGTTAGGTTGGAGCAGATAATTGAGGAGACAACTAGAAAAAGTGTTTAAATGGAATCTGGATTAAGAATAGCAAGGAATTGAGGACGTGGAAGTTGGAGTCAATCTTCACTGCAGTGATCACAAAATGGTTGGGTGCGGGTTCTAGGAGAAGGGGGCACAAATAAATAAATAAATAAATAAACCACAGCACTGGATTTGGGAATCTCCTTGGAAGAATCCATTTGGATACAGACCTGGAGAGAAATGGAGTCATAGAATCAGTGAGTCATAGAATGTCTTGTGTAGGAAGGGAAGTGACTTCAAAGATCATCTAGTTCCAACCTTTCTGCCATGAGCAGGGTTGCCACCCTCTAGAGGTCTATGTTGCTCAGAGTCCCAACCAACCTTGTCTGGAGTGCCTCCATGGACAGGGTGTAGGAAACTTCTCCTGCAAACTTCTTTCAGTTTGTTCTAGTGCCTCATGATCCTCTGGGTACACCATGTCCTCATAAAATCTAACTTAAATCTTCTCTCTTTTAGTTTAAAATAATTCCTTCTTGCCCAATTGCTATCAGATAATGTAAAAAGAGGATTTTTTTTTTATAATAAGCTTTTTTATTTTTTTTTAAAGCAGTGAAAGGTTGCAACAAGATCATCCCAGAGTGTTCTCTTCAAGTCTGAACAGAGCAGATATTCAAAGGACTTGAGGATATTCAATGATAACTTCCTCCAAACTCAAGAATTGTTTGTAGCACAAGCAGGAAATCAGGCAATACCAGGAGGAGGCCAACATGGATAAGCAAGTAGCTTGTAGTTGAACTCAAATATAGAAAGAAGTGTGCAAGAAGTGGAAGCAGGGGCAAGTGATCAAGGAGGAGCACAATTTCTGTTCAGCCATGGGGGCAGATGCTTTTAGAAAAGCAGTGATCAAAATGGAGATAAATCAGTCAGGGCATGTGAAGAGGTGTCAATGGTTTATGGGCTGGTCCGGCCCAGTTCCGTGACCAGCAGGGCAGAGGGATCTGCGGATCCACGCCTCTGGGAAAGGGGAAGCAGGGGACCCCAAAATACTTGAAAACAACAGCACTGATCTGAGGTGGAACAAATGATTTTACTAAATATAGTATTAGTAAAATACAATGAGAGAGAGAGAGTCTGTTTGAATTGTATAGACCTCACCACAATGCTGGGGTGAGAAGTGCAGTCCAGTTGAGTGACTGAAGTACAGACGGCGAAGTGCAGATAGCGAAGCGCAGGCGGCGAAGAGCAGGCGAAGAAGGAAGATCAGGTGACCTTCCTAGGAGTTATATCCCCTTGCTGACACGCAAAGTCTCCTGGGGAAAACGTAGCTCCTCTCCGACGGACGAACACCTGGCAGACACCAAACCCCACCCCCAATGCATCACATGATGTTATGGTGTGGAATACTGATGACCAAAAATCATAAAACCATGACAAGAGGAACAGGAAAGAATTCTACAAATAAAAGAAGAGCAGAAAAAATAAAAAAGAAAAAGTAAAAAAAAAAGTAAACGTAATACTATGGAAAACATGAGCCTGCTTTTGAATGGGATGGGGTACCCATTGACAAAGAAAATAGAAAATATCATATTTCTCAATGTTTCCTTGGCCAAGGTCAGTTGGAGGCAAGTCACTAGCAGTGTATCACAGGTTCAGAAACGGAGCCAGTGCTATTCAATGTACTCATTAATGCGCTGAATGATGGGACAGAGAGTCCTTAGCAATTTTGCAGATGATAGTAAACTGGAAGGAGTAGATTAATGTTAGTTGTTAAGAGGAAATTCTTTGATCAGTGGATGGTGAGACACTGGAACATGTTGTCCAGAGAAGCTGTGGATGCTCCATTTTTGGAGACATTCAAGTCAAGGTTGGGCAGGGCCTTAGTCAGCCTGATCTAGAGGATGGCAACACTGCTGATGGCACGGGTTGGAATTAGATAATCTTTAAGGTTCCTCTTAATCCAGGGCATCTGTGATTGCTTTACATAATCTCAAGAAGTCACTTTCAACCTAAACATTTTTTTGTTTGTTTCTGTGTTTATTGTATTTGTGGATATTATAAATGTTTAGGAGGTGTATTATTAAAAAAAATGAGTAACCATAAGACTTTACATTTATAATTTTATCTTTATAAGTTTTTCATTTCACTTGAAATGCTTGATTTATTATTTCATGTCTGTCTGAAAAGTTCTACACTCTTAATTTTGATAATTCATTAACATGTTCATAGTCCTTAGCTGGAAAGTTAAGTGGAATACTTTTTAAAATCTAACAGTACGACAGATCTCCAAGCATATTTGTGAAACTTAATAAAAAGAAAGCTACTAAAAGGCAGGTAACATTCTAGCACAGATTCCCAGATGAATTTTACCTTGTATTGTTACTTCTAAAATATGAATTATGGAAAAAAATTATAAATGCCTTCCTCTGTATCCCTCACCTGCGAACAAGAAACAAGGTGGTTCTTCTTAGAATATATAAAAATGGAAGTTTCCATAAGCAAATAATACTTAGTAATACACAAACTATTTGCAGGTATTATAATGAAGTGTTAATATTGATAATTTGGTAATACGTATAAAATGAATATGGCCTTTTTTAAAGTATGTGGAAATAAGTTTTTATTAAAAACTCTAAGTTTTCTGCAGAAGTGCAGAAATCACTACTAACTTTGAAGTAATGAAGTTGTCAAACAGAGTTTAGATCTTCTGTGCATGTGGCTATTATGCTCCAGTGAGTCCTTCTGACTTGATCAGACTGGACAAACTTCTACATCAGAGCAAAGAATGGTTTCTTGTTGTGACTGTCAGTAGAATTAGTGTAAAGTGGTTTTATGTTTGTTTGTTTGTTTTTAATCTAATTACTGCTATTTTCTTTGAGTTATCTTCCAGACTGACAGAAGTGCTTTCATAAACTGTAGACTTATATTCATATTTGTTATGTGTAAATTAGTTCAAATGTCATACATTCAGCAATTCAATTCAATAGTCTGTGGTCTATCTTGATTCTGGTTTCATATTCCAAAAGCAAATTACCTCTAAAGAATGCCTGTAAAAGATTCAAGATGACAGGCAATGTGGTAAAAACATTTTTAACTAGCTGAAAAACAGAGAGATTTCTCATTCCAATGAGTTTCCTTATAGTACTTGCACCTCTTGACTGAAAAGCTAAATTTGGCACGTAGTGCAACTATATTAAGTTTTTATTTTTTATTCCACAAAATTCAGATGAAATTATAAGTTTTTAAGCACCATTAATGTCACTGTTGTAAGTAATGTGTTGCAGTTTTTTGGCTGTCAATAGCATTTAGAATGTAAATATTAGTGAACACTACTTCTAAAAGAAGTATTTTTTTTTATTAAACAAAAGAAGTGCCACTATTTTTATATAATGATCCTTTAAAATGATTATATTTTGCATTTATGCACAGTACTTAATATCTTTTTTTTCTCTTGAAGCAAAAAACTTATATCTACCTTGAAAAAAATTAAAACACTTCTAGTGATAAAGAATTCCACTTATGTGAAATATGAATAAACTAGGATAAACACAAGTACCAAAACTTCTGAACAACATTAACTATGCACCTGAAGATAACTTTCTGCAATTAATAACATCAACACAGCAAAGATTAAGAGAAAAATGGCCACATATACAAATTGCAATTGCAATTTGCAGTTATACTAAATAACTAAATCTTCTGTGGAATACTATTTTACTTCTTCAACATCAGTGGATAATAAACACAGATAGATAAGATAACAGAAAATATAGGTTTTGTTCATTTGTTTACTTATTTTTATTTAAGTAAATTCAGGAGAGAAAACAATTAATTCTTGTGATTTTTGGAAAATTTCAGTGATTTTTTTTTTCTTCAGTAATCAGTAAAACAATAGCATATTTCTTATACTTATTTCTTATATTCTCAAAGCATATACCCCTAAGTATTCAAGAATAAATGAAACGTGCTGATTTAAATCTGCTTGTTCCAAGTAGCATGACAGTTTTAAATCATCTACAATAGCCCATGAAATAAAAGTGCATTTATCAGCTGGAAAAAGAATATGTATTTTTCCCTTTTGACTGCTTAGGGAAATCAGGGTAACTTCTTAACTTTGTTTAGATGTATCAGAATCCAAAAATATGAAGAGGAAACCCAGACAGCACTGTATGTATATAATAATCACTAATTATAATTTCACCATTCAGGAAGTGAACAGGTTTTGGTTTCTTTGAAGGTGTCTTTTTTCTTACCAAAATAATGTTAAAAGTAAATATAATTAGTAGAATAATTCTGGATTTTTATTACAAAAACTGCAAACGACTATTGCATTTACCCATACATTCCTGAAATATTTCCCCCTGAATTTATTGCAAGGAAAGAAACAATTGACTAGGGGAAAAAAAATAAATTAGCTATTCAATCTTCTCTATCTCAGCAGAGGAGTGTTTAAGAGTACTAAACAACGGAGAAGACGGTATGGTAAGAAACCATAGATTGATCTGACAAAGCTAAGAGTAGCAAAGCACAAAAATGAAACATTGCAATTGTTTTGAGAAGAACAGAATCCCCTTTCTGAAAAAAAAAATTAAAAAAAAATCATTAATATACCGGAAAAAATATAATGCCAATTAATAGAATAAATGCTTTCCTCATTATGTCCCCGAACGTAGTGAGAATTTAGTAAACTGAGCCTTGGGGAATAAAATTTACTATTAACATGAAAAATGTTACAGTTCTGATGCATTTTTTAAATGACAGCATAATATGTTATGGATCATTTGATTTTTTTATATGAAAATGCTATTCAGTGCCCAAAAAAGCATATGCTGCTAACGGCATGTGTTGCAGTCTTTCTTATGACAGCTGGCAGCTAACAAATGCCAGTCAAAACACAAAATGCCAAGCAGAATTTTTTTCCCAGTAGTAGTAGTAGTATTTTGTATAATAGAACATATGAGGGCAATTCCAAAAGTAATGCCTCCTGTATTATTATGTTGGCCCATAATGTCAGAGGCATATATTGGTGGTATGTCAACAGAGTTTGAACATTCCCAACAATATTCAGTTACATTTTGTTGCTATGTGACAGATGGCAGCTGAGGAGCAGTCTGACAAAATGGCATCTGACACATAAATGCATACGAAGTAAAGGTGTGCCACTGAATTCCTCAATGCAGAAAATAAGTGGCAGCCACTGACATTCACTGATGTTTTCTGAATGCTTATGGAGAGCACAGTGAGATGGTGGGCAGTGAGTTTTAGCTGTGTTGACAGTGATAGTGGGTCACATTGGCTGGTGCATATTATTTTAAGAACAGAATGCAGGCTTTTGGTGGTTACTGCTGAAAATCTGAAAAAAACTGTTGTGTTTTTATCTGAGTGAGGGGTGGTGATCCTCCCCCTCTACTCTGCCCTGGTAAGGCCTCATCTGGAGTACTGTGTCCAGTTCTGGGCTCCCCAGTGCAAAAAAGACAGGGATCTCTTGGAAACAGTCCAGAGGAGTACCACAAAGATGGTTAAGGGCCTGGAGCATCTCCCCTATGAAGAAATGCAAAGTGAATTGGGTCTGTTTAGCCTTGAAAAAAGAAGACTGAAGAGGACCTGAAGAGGATAGATCCAGGTCTATCAATATCTAAGGTTTGGGGGGCAGAGTGGCAAGGCCAAACTGTTTTCAGCAGTATGTGGAGATAGGACAAGGGAAAACGGAAATAAACTGCAACATAGGAAATTCCACACAAATGTGCACAAGAACTTCTTTACGGTGAGGGTGATGGAGCACTGGAAGAGGCTGCCCAGGGAGGTTATGGAGTTGTCATGGTTTAATACTTTTGTAATTTTGCTATCAGTATTCCACATC